>RJWH01005645.1:0-71494 GCA_004363575.1 Solenodon paradoxus | reverse complement strand
TCCTGGTTTTCCTTTCCTTTTACAAATGCAAAGCCAAATGCATGTGATTTCTCTCCATCTTTAATAAGAGGTGGAGAATGTGCACCTTTCTGCTTGAGGTTGATGAGCTTGGGGGCCCGTTTTCCGCCTTGTGAAGTTACATGATCTGAGGATCACCTTTGGAGCTGTAAAATCATTCTCCATGGTGGGATTTAACCAGTTTCAGGTCAGCGTGGCTCACCCTGTGAATTTTCTGTGGCACATTTGGCCTGAACTCATTGGCCGGGGGCGCCGATGGACAGGGATGCCACTCAGTATAAGGGACATCGTGGCATCAAAGGATAGCACCCTTGCTGGACTCCACTTCCAGGTATGCACACAAAGAAGCCCTTTTAATATTTTATGTGCCCTCCTCCAAATTCCTGTTGAAATACAGCAATTTCCAGAAAGGAAGCTTGGGGAATTGTTGCTGACTTGAGCTTAGAATGTGCAATTCTTCCTGCGGTCGGCCTATTCTGCGTGCACTCAGGGGACCCGTGCTTCAGAAACAAATCATTGTGCTTCTGTGTGGAAGAAAGAGGAAGCCAGTGGAGCAGCTAAATACTGGTCGCGTCACCCGTGAAGCCACCCCCAGCAGCACACGCAGGCAGCAGGTCAGCGGAGGGAGGGTCTGCAGAAGCAGGGAGCTGGTATTCTGGGCTCCGAGTGATTTCTTTTCATCTCTGAGGTCACCCGGTGGCATCACTGGAAGCAGCAGCAAGTAATGAGGTATCTTGGAAAATATGACAAGTCCTGCGAAGGGCATTTGTTTTCTGCTGTGCCTTTGTGGTGAGTGCCCGCCTGTATTCAGCTGACACAGGACTCAGGGGCTGAGCAGGCTTTCTCTTGCAAATTGAAACGTCTAAGCCTCTTCTTTTTTTTGTTTTTTTGTTTTGTGGTTTTGTTTCTTTTTTTTTTTTCCTCCAGTGGTTTTGCTCTGCCTTGGAGCTTGGTAGAGCCA
This sequence comes from Solenodon paradoxus, assembly GCA_004363575.1. Taxonomy (NCBI): domain Eukaryota; kingdom Metazoa; phylum Chordata; class Mammalia; order Eulipotyphla; family Solenodontidae; genus Solenodon; species Solenodon paradoxus. The sequence goes on along the minus strand of RJWH01005645.1, from coordinate 70,515 downwards.
AGACTTGCCAGAGATACTTGTACATGATACCCTGAATGCAGGCCAGCTGGCAGGCCAGGCCAGGCCAGCCCACCAGGCAGCAGGGCGGCTGCAAGGATGGAGGGAAACCATCCTGCTCCGTGAGGAGTAGCTGAGAGTGGAGCCACCTCCGGGTGGGGTGGGGGCGGGGTAAACATGGCCTGGTCAGTTGAGGGGTCTTCATGAGGGCAGGAACATGGAGACAGGCCTTGAATGATAGCCCAGATTTCTCCAAGTCACATCACTTTCTTATTCGCTACTGGAAAAAATGTTTGGGGGACAGTTCTGTTTATCCTTTTAGGGTTACACTGGCTTTAAAATGAAAATCTATGCATGTGTATGCACATCCACCTATCTATGCACATACACACCAGCTTTAGAGGGGAGAAGGAGAGAGATTTAGAAAAATATCTAAGAAGTTTGAAGTCTTGGCTTTCTGCACAAATAGGACAAAGCCCATACATATTAAAATAAAACAACTGTTTTGTCCTCCAGAGAAGCAAGACTCAAGGTGATAGCATTGCTCAGACAACAGGAGGAAGACACATCCATCTGTCTCCTGGAAGGAAGTGTCCCGTGTACCCCTCCCTCCAGGTCGGACACTATTTCCCTCTTCTCCTCCCCAGGCTGCTTTTAGTTCTATTCGGCCCTCTTGCGTCCAGCTGCCTTTTCCACTGCGAGGCCCCCAGAACCCCACCTCCACCTGAGCTCTGGTCCAAAGTCAAAGTCATCCTCCCCTCCCCCAAGTGTGTGTCCCCCAAAGATGTGCATGAAAGCTTTTCTTATCCTCCCAGTGTCCCCCACGCCCTGATAGGCAGTTATCATCTGCTTCTGCCTGGCAGTCCCTGATGCTCCTGTCCTTCCAAACTTTTCCCCTGTCTCTCAGGGCCACCATTTCCATGGATTTTGCTTCTGGGTAATCCAGTGGGTTGGACTTTTCTATTTCATTTCTACTTTCTCCACATTGCTGTGAAGAATGTTAAGAGCTTGCGTCATTTGCTTGTGCATTTATCTTCACTTAGACAATGAGCTCATCAGGGAAAGGTCTATTCTTTTCCTATGTTTCTTGGGCTCTCCCACAAGGCTGTGTTTCTGGTGCGTAGAAAGTCTTCTGTGGATGACGATGACTTCAGCTGCAGTTGGGAGCTAGTCTGGACCAAGAGCTGTGCTGAGTGTTTTATAGCCTGATCTCACTGAATCATTCCCACAACTCCTCTCAAGTGGGTATTCTTTTCCCTGCCTCATAAATAAAAAATCAGGCTCAGAGAGGGAAGTGACTTACCTCAGATTCTAGAATGCGTTGGAAACAAGACGTGAATAAAGGTCTACATCCCTGATCATATCAGACTGGGTGACTGATAGTAGAAAGAAGATATTTTAGAGAAGAAATGCGGGGAGTTTCTGCTTCTACCCTCTGAATGACATTTGCCTTCTTTTTCTCACCAGATACAACAGATTTCACCAAAGCCCAACGTTGGAACTTGGGGGGAAAGTATTTATCTCATATCATAGGCCCTGCTTTTTGTTTTGTTTTTTAATTTCTGGCAGTTCCATTTTCCAACTTGGTTCATTAAAGAATGGAATTGGTGGTGTGCTCTGGTGGAGTAGCAGTTAGGTCAGTCATCTCTGAAGGATACAAGCCACATACCCCTGGTTCGAGTCCTGGATCCATGGGACAGGTGGGGAACAACCAGTGTGAACAACTCTGTAGAAATGAAATAAGATGCTTCTTCCTCCTCTCTCATCCTGCCTACCCACTCACCTTTATTTCTGCCTGCACCTTTCCCTTAAAAAATAATTTATTAAAAACAAGAAGGGAATTGGTCCCTCTCCCCTTTGTCTTGTGTGTCGTGAAGCAGGTGCCAGTGAAAGACCTCCTCGTACGGAGATGATAAAGGAATCTTAGAGAAAGAGCTAGGATTGACCTCTTGAGTTGTTCTTGCTATGACCTAATATAACATTATCATATCCGGTGAGGATTTAACCAGCCCTGTTATGCATGAGGTACAATTATTGCACAATGTGATTTCTTTTATTTTCTTCCTTTTAATTTTTTTTTCAGTAATATTACTTTTCACTTCTGTTGCTCACAATGCTATGTTCATTTTAGGATATTCTAATTGCATCTCAGCCTCTATTTCACCCCACACCCACCACCAGAGTTCCCGTGCCCTTCACCGCACCTTGTCCCCACCTTCCTTTCCCACCCTGCCAGCTCCCCCTCCCCCTGTAACCACAGTCCTGAGTCCTGCTGGTTTTGTTGGGATTTGTACGTTCACTTGTTTCATTTCATTATATTCTGTATCTGATTAAAACCATCCTGTATTTCTTTTTTTCTGTCTGACGTGACATTATCCCCTCCAGTTCCATCCAGGTTGTTGCAAAGAGCACGATTTCATCTTTTTTCAACAGCTGCATAGAATTCCACTGAGTGTCTAGACCCCAGCTTCTTTATCCATCGTCTGTGCACCGGCATTTAGGTTGTTTTCATATCTTCGTGGTTGTGAACTGTGCTGCTGTGAACATTGGGGTGCAATTTTTTTTTTCTGATTAGAAATTTTATGTCCTCTGGCTAAGTTCCCAGCAGTAGGATTGCTGGATCCAATAGTAGATCCATCTTTGTTTAAGGAATCTCTATACTGTGTCCATGATGTGATCTCTCATACAGAATGCTGTCATTTTCTTCCTCCCTTCTAACTCATGGTATTTCAACTGTACCATCTCTTTTCTCCACCACATTTAATCTAGAATGGCCTAGTGAGTCTCAAAAACTCATGAGAATGTGAAGGAGATTGTGTGTGTGTGTATGTGTGTAATCAGCAATCTGTAAAAAGCTTCATCCTGCCAAAGGACTGGAGTGTTTGTGCAAACATTGTACTGGCTTCTGCGTACACACATTCCAGTGACTGTGTGGAATAAATCACGGAGGAAAATTGCATTTGAGAGGACACCAGTAAATGACTATTAAAGACCAGTTGTGTGGATTGCTCAAACAAACGCACTGCTTACGCTTCCCGCAGGAGGGCAGAGACATGCTCCAGCTGCTGCTGTGTCCTTGCTTTGCTCAGAGACACAGAAATAGCCCTTTCATGAAGCCATGAGTTCTGGTGAGGGCTGTCGCTGGGAGCATGCTGTCTGTTTCCACGCTTTCCTTTAGCATGTTTTCCTCTGAGACTCAGTAGCCAAGACTCAATAAATATTTGTAGAATGGATGTGAGATTGAGTAGAAAGGGTTTTTTTTAATGAACTTCTCCAAATGAGAGTCACATTTTTGGTGTGGTCATTCGACCAGTGTGGTTCCTATGGGCTGTGTAACCCAGAGAAAGACCTAATGGTCTTAGGTTCACCTCAAGTCTGTGGAACGATAATTTGTCAGTCTGCTTTTGCATCAGCTCCCCTAATGATTCTCATGCCCATGAAGGCTGTGGGGCTACTGCTTTAGGTGATAGATTTATTCCTTGCAACTAAAAAAGTGGTTTCATTCTGCTATCTAGATTCCTGGCTGCTTGCTTGGTACTTTTTCTTTCCTTTGAAGACTCTCCTTAAGAGAGAGGCCATGGGGGAAAGGAAATAAGGGGATTAGATTCTCATTTTACCTCATGAATGAGGCAGTAATGATCCCAAGTAAAATATGGATGAGTGTTCAGTTTCTCTCTTCTAAGTATATCTGTAATAAATACTGAGTTATTAAATGGTTTGTTCTGTGAAATATGTCCCCCATCAATAGAGATGGTTTAATTTAGGGAATATAATTCCTGCTTCTTCCTATATATATCCTGCTCAATAAGTTCCCTGAGCACCTACTATGTGCAAATCATTGTTGAAGGGCCTAGTTAGACACGGACCAGGGGCACAAGGAGATGGTCATGGCTGCAGGACAGTGCGGTGTCAAAAGAACACCGCTGAATTGTATTTCTGCTGAAACCCATGGTATTTAGAGATGCCATCTCTTGGATGCAGAAGGAGGAACCAAGGGCATATATACAGAGGACTTCTCACGTGAACAACGTCCCCGAGAAGAAGCGAGATTGGTCTTTTGAAGGCGAGTGGGAAAGCCAGTCCAGGCAGAAGAAACACTGGAAACAGAAGTCAAGACTCGAGTGTACTGGGCCATTTGAGGGAGCGGTCAGGGTGCAGTGTGCCGAGTTCTGTGTACACTTCCCTCTTCTATATGCTTCTTCTCTTGAAGTAGGAGTGGGGCCTGTGGATATGAATTTGGCTTCCTTGATTGTGTTATAGTAGATTAAAAAGTTCTTGAGTTGGTCAAAAGTGAGATTGTTGTGTTGGTCCAAAACTCATCAAATGAGCCTCTTCAAAGTAGTTTTCTGCAATAAGCAGAAGAGGAATAGAGATGAAAAGCATGAGAAAGGTTGATGGGTGGCTGGACTTGAGTGAGGATGGAGTGGCCATTTGATGAGGAATGTGGGTGACCACAAGGAACTAGGGAGAGTGTCTGCAAGGAAACAAGGACCTGAGTCCTATAACCTCGAGGGAATCTTGATCTCAGTCAACTATCCGAGTTTGGAAGGGGACTGTTCCCAGAGCCTCCAGTTATAAGCCCCATTGACGGACACCTTTATTTTGACCTTATGATCCCCCAAGCAGAGGACCCAGGTAAACCCCCTGCTGGGTTGCAGACCCACAAAATTCATTGTGAGATCATAAAGGTGATCTCCCAATGTTTGAAATAGCTAAGTATGAGGTAATACATTACATGATGGAAAACAGAAGTAGATTGTCCGAAGGGTAATTATGGGAATGACTGGTACTGCTGGAATTCGAAGTATAAACTGTGGGACTATGTTCAGTAATCTCTGAGGCATCTTTGTAGAGCTTGAGATGAGAGAACAGCCACACAATACTAGTTATAGTTAATGTCTGCTTATGTTTATCCTCTGCCATGCAGCGTGCTAAGCATTCAAGTCTGTAAGCTCATCTAATCCTCATGTGCACACTGCAGCATGACACAGCTGTCACCCTCTTTCACAAAAGTGGGGAACGAGGCCCAGAGAAATCCAACAACTTGCTCAGGATCAAGAGCTAGTGAATGGCAAAGCCATCAGCTGCACTGTGTCTATAAACTGCACTCTTCAAAAAAAATGGCGGTTGACATGAGTTGGGAACGTTGCTGAAGGCCTGTTTAAGTGTCGTGGGTTAAAGAGAAGGTGGGTGTGAGCGAGAACAGTAGCAGAGATCTGAGCGACACTTCAGAACCAGAACTAAAACCACACGGCCTTCACTGAGTGGTCTGCTGAGAGATTCGTGACTGTGAGGAATCGTCAGATGTATTTACTTACTTTAATTTCTAGGCTGGAATCGGTGCTAAGACATTTCTGGATTAAGTATTTCCAGAAGAAACTAGCCATGCCTGTCAACAACGCAGTGCCACCCTCCCTCCCGCTCTCTCCCCCTTTCCCCTTTCTCTCTTTTGCCTTTCTTCTTCTAAATTCATATCTGAAGTCAAGTGCCCTTTTGTAAAATGGGTTTGGCAATATCACCAACCTTCGCAGAGTCTGTGTGAAATTTAATTTGTTTCCTTATATAATGATCATTAAGTTTCTCAAATGATGTGAGCCATAGAGAGGAAAAGTTAAGCCATTACAAAAGATTTAAAATTATCCTCTGACTTCCCTAGAGTCATGCCTAGTGACTATTTTAGATACCCACACAGTACAATATGTTAGATCACAGTGGGGAAAATAGAGTAGGGCTCTTGCAAATTAACACATCAAACTGAAATAAATGATACCATCTCCTTGTACGTGCATGTGTGTCCATGAGTGTGTGTGTGTGTGTGTGTGTTTCTGTCTTGCACTGGTTTTTATTTTTTGCAGTAACAACATCAGTCCAACTCCAAAAAGAGCAGTAATTGAATCAGTGCCCTTATTCAAGGCAATAAGAGCCAGAAGTTTTCTAGATCTCAGAAGTTGTTTTTTACAAAAAGAAGTTCACAGAAAGGCATCTCTAGCAGAGCATGCCTTGATGGGGATGTTAATAATAAAAAAGGTTGATGTCGATGATGGTGGTGGTGGTGGTGATGGGGTGATGATGATGGTGATGATGATGGTGGTCACGGCGATGATGAGAATGATGATGGTTGAGGAGATGATCCCGATGATGGCAGTTGTAATTAGTTAAGCTCCTATTATGTGCCAGACATTATGCAGAATGTTTTCAATACATTATCTCATTTAAGACTCATACTGTTCTCTACATGTTCTGATATAGAGGAGACAATAATAGCTCCCATCTCACAGAGTTGTTGGCAAAATTAAATAATGTATCGGGTACTTAAAACACTGATTGGTACAAGGTCAATGTTCAATAAATGTCAGCTCTGATTATAACTGGATCTGTCTACCATAGGGGAGAAGTGAAAAGCTACATGGGATGAATGGCTTGCCCAAGATCTTCTAGTGGTGAAGATCTTGAGCCCAGCCGGTCTTTCAGTAGAGCCAGAGTCAACCATCATGTCACATGGAGTATCTGTTGCTACCCAACTCTCATGGAGTGTCTACTGCTACCTCCCTCACAAACTCAGCTTGATAAGAAAGCTACCGAGGGCGACGAGGGCATGATTAAACTGACAGATGGTATAAATGGTAGACTAAGTTATACCCTTGATAGTTTGCCATTGTCATCAATTATGAAAATGAGTGAGTAGATTATTTAAATGATCTGAGATGACTAAATTATTCAAAAAGCTTCTCAGTCAGAAGCATTTCTAACAACTCCTGAGCAGGTGAAAACCATCTTTATTTTCTGACAGGGTCATCCCTTCATCTGTGTTGTAGATAAATACAAAACCCTGAGCTCCTTGGATGGGGGGAGGTGAGGAATTAGAGGAGAGAGAGAAAGATGGTGATGGAGAGGAGGAGACAGAGGCAGAGACAGAAAGAATATGAATGAGAACATTGGGTTTTAGACCCAGCACCTGAGAACGTGGAGTGAGACTTTTTTGCATGTTATAGGTAAAAGTATTTTTCTAACTATAGTCCCTGAAATGCTAGATCTTTTGTAGGGGCATAGGGGTCTTCAAGTGGATAGACAGCAGTGGTGGAGAAGCCAGATATAACTAGAGCTGGTAAAGCTTTATTTTATTGTTGTGTTGGTGTCCCAAGTAAGCATTCATGTGGGGAAAATACAGCATTTCTAAATACATTTGAAAATGATAGAGTAAGGGGGTAGGCTTTCGTGATCCTCTGCATAAAATGCAAAAAGAAAACAAACCCAAAAACAAAACAGTAGGCATTTGTTGAACATCTGTTACATATAAGACCTTACAATATTGGGTTTCCTATCTACCATTTCTCTTTAGCCACATGCTGATTGTGAAGTAAGTGACATTCTTTGATTTTTGAGTAGGGAAAATTTGGGGATATTCAGTGACTTAAAAAATCAATAATGAGAAAAGATTCCCATTAAGGTCTAGTGGGACTCCCAAGTCTAGTGTTCATTCCACCATTTTGTCTAGTTTCTAGGATGAAGAATGAAAATTGTCATAAAGGACCCAGAGATTCTTATAGATATATCTACCTTGGCTATATACTCTAGACAGGACCACATACCTGTGTGGGAACATTAGGCGAGCCTCCAGTGCTTCTAGACCCTTAATTTCTTTATATGTCGTCTAGGAGAGGGATGACATTTCTCAAGTTGAATGTCTGTTCAGAGACTCTCACAGTAGTGAATATAACCCACCCCCACCTCAGGTTCAACCAGGACAGTCAGTATTATTGTAGTTATTTTAAAAAATTAAATGTGGGGAAATATCTCAAGGTCTCGGGTAGGCAATTTCTTTGTCTTCCTTGGATATGTAGTGGAAGGGGAATAATGTTACCTGGATTTACATCTTGCTTTTAGAATAAAGTAATTAACTGTGAATGTTTGATATCAGAGAAGTATTTATCCATCCATTTTCCCATCCATCCATGAAGCCATCTATCCAATTATCAACCTACCTGACCAACCGTATTTCCTCTACCCATCTGGTCATCTGCTGTCAAACCCACCCAGTCACCCGCTACTGATCTTTTGCCAAGTATCTACTGATTACCTGCTCTGTGCTATAGCTATGATGTGTGTGAGTTAATCAGAGATAGATCATAGGCTAGTGGGTGAGACTGAGAAATCAACTTTCAGTTCCACCATAGTCAGATGAGTGCTAATGGCAGCAAAGCACTGGAGGATGCCGTCCAGAACGAGTATTGGAAAAGGGATGAGAAAGAGCTTCCTGAAAGAGCTCATTTATGTCCTGAGTCCAAAAGGAGGAAGTTGTCCAAAAGGTGAGGGTTTTCTGACCCACTTTATTAACTGAATCACACACATTTAATACCCCTCATTTTTCTTCACAATTCATCCAAATAGCAGCAGCTGACTTTCTCCCCCTCTCATCCCCAGACATCAGACTGCAAAGGTTTTTGGTCTGCTCTCCTGTTCTTATCACTGTCTTTCAGATCCCCCGCTTGCATGCTGCTGGTGAGGACAGGAATGACACCTGTCTCTGCAAAGACACAGAACAATGGGAGCAGCACCCTAGCACTCTGCTTCTGGCTGCACATGACTGTGTCAGGCGACCTTCTGTGGCTGCAGCATGGTTTTCTCGTCTGTGCTGCTGGCAGCGGAAGCTGAGTCCCCCATAACTCTTTTTCTTGGCATGAGAGGCTGGGATGGAGCTGGGGGAGAGACAGAGATGGAGAGGGACTGAAGATTCCCAGTGCTCATCTCTAACCTGGAGCAAGAGTCACTCTGTGCTCTAGATTCTGAAGTCAAAGAAATTGCCTACCCGAGACCTTGAGATATTTCCCCACATTTTATTTTTTTAAAATAATTACAATAATACTGGCTGTCCTGGTTGAACCTGAGGCGGGAGTGGGTTATATTCACTACTGCGAGAGTCTCTGAACAGACGTTCAACTTGAGAAATGTCATCCCTCTCCTAGACGACATATAAAGAAATTAAGGGTCTGGAAGCACTGGAGGCTTGGCCTAATGTTCCCACACAGGTACGTGGTCCTATCTAGAGTCCCGCTCCGGTCCTTCAGAGCAAGGTCTGTTTGGTTTCAACAATGCCGCAGGGTGGAGCTGGAGGCTCTGTGCATGTTGGTAGTGAAGGTTGACTCTGCTTTAATTATGAAAACCCCAGTCCCTGCACCATGGATATGCCCCCAGTGTTTACAAGAAGGGCAATTACAGGTACAAGATTCCCCACTGGACAAGGTGCCTCTTCTCAGAGCATCCCGCTGAGCTGCATACCCATCTGTCACAGGATCAGTCTTGTCTTTGTGCAGAGCCAGTCAGTGTTTCTCTGTACTTCTAAAGATCTAAATCACTACCTCCCAACTCCTGCAGTAACCGCTTTTCACTCCCTATTACTTCACCATATGGTTTGTGGTCTGTAGCCATTGTCTTTGAAAACGTGTTTTAAAGCTCATCACAGTCCTATCTATAGAGTCCTTGCAGTTTGTTTTCCTTCCATTTGAGTTATAATTCTGCAAATGAGAAAGACTGAATGGTCCTCTTTGAGAAGGAAGCAAGTGGGGGTTGAACCACCTTAGTTTTTCTCAGTGTGGGGTGGGTGGAAAAGACTGGACTGGTAATGCAGGAGGGAAAAACTAGCTGGGAAAACACAGGAGGGTCAACTCTTAATCCTCTGAAGGGAGTAAGAATGACTGGAACAAACCTATGACCTCTATCTTATGTTGTTTTTTTAAAATAAATTTTATTTTATTTTGGCTGATATTTTCCTTTTTTATAGGATATAGTAATTTTATTATTGTACATTTTATTTATAAAACCATACTCACTGAACTGTTTTCTCAGTCTCTGGCTGTTACACACCATACCCTCCACCCATGGTGGTATCACTTTGAAGTTGAAACAGACAATCGGAGTTGGAAGAATCCTAAATCTTCTTACTGGCTGTTCATATTGGTTTCTAAGTGCAGGTTATAGCTGATGATATATTTTTCCCGTGGTAAAGTATTTGATGAAAATAGGACAGGGTATAATAGGGTAGGAAACGGGGCCAGAAACCCTATTTGAATATCAGATCCTGACAATCATCCATCTATGGGGAAAACAGGAACGTTTACCTCCATTAACAGGCGAAGATACTGAGTTTCAGACAGGATAAGAGACTTGTTTCAGGTTTCTCAGAAAAGACTGTACGCATCTCACTCCACTTAAAACATTCAAATTGGGAACCTGAATCAACCCAGCAAAATTTGAGTTTCATTGCTAAATTGACACCCTAAGTGTTGCACCCAGGAACTGTCATCATTTTGAAAAACGGATGAGGATTTAAAAGCATGGGGGTGCTCATCAGGTTATACTCTCAGCCAGTGGGACTCGAAGTTGGGAAAGGATGGGCCAGGTCTAGAGCACTGAATGTCAAATCAGTCTCACAGATAAGGGAGTGGTTTTGTCTGTGCCCGACAGGAAGGTCAGCACCATGGCCAGCGGCTCCAGGGTCTTGTTTCTCTGAACATGGCACTGATGAGTGGCTGTGCCATTGAGGGACCAGAGGGAGTTTGATCACCCCGGGGTATGAGCAGGTAGTATGAATTTACCCATGGTCTAAGCATAGTGTTTATTTCTGAGACCAACGCCAACCCCAAACACATGCCATTCTTTGTGTTTCTCAAATACTCAGTGTCTCCACTGGTTAAAAAAAAATAAAAGCTAATGCAATACCCACCCCATGGAGTTTCTGTGAGCATATTAAAGTCACCATTTATTAAATGTTTCCCATGCCTCAGAAATAGCCTGAGATTCATGATAGTTCTTAATGCTCACAAAAGTCTTATGGAAAGAGTACGATTATGACCCCATGCTATACATGAAGAAGCTGAACAAGACAGAAAACAAGTTCATTTCCAAGAATCTGAGTTGGATTTTAAACCCCCATTGTCTGATTCTGAAAACCACACTTTGACCAGTAAGCTTTACCCTCTTCTTCAGACAACTTCTGCAGAGGAAGGAACTTTACCCAGTGTTGTAGGGGGTAGAGGATTCAGGAGGGAAAAGCATAATTTCATTTTGCAGATGAGAGAATCAAGCACATAGACATGATTCTATTGGAAGCCCCCTCGACCCGCCCCTTTAAAACTTGTGGGCATTCAGAACCATAGACATACAGTGTCTAGCATAGGACCTGGCACCTAGTAGAAAGAGTTTAATAAATAGGAGCTCTTATGCAAAGTGCAGGATTGATTTTTAAATGACAGTTTGGATTGTTTTCCAGATTGTGTGGATTTCTTAAAACCTGCTGCTGCATTCTTTTTCCTCAGAGGAATTGGACTCGGTCTTTATAGGGGAACATCCTTGAGGATCTTTATCCATTTGTTTTCTCCTTGAGTCCCACACAAGGGCATGGACACATTTTTAAATAAAATTTATTTTATTTTGGCTGACATTTTCCTTGCACATGCGAGCGAGCCCTGGGCCAGCAGCCTGAAAACTGCTTCTAGATCTTTCCCACACTGGCTGTACGTTCTAGGCCGAATCACTTGAATGAACATTAGTTGACTGCTCTGAAAAACTGAAGAACTATCTCCTTCTCCTTGATATGAACTCTGCCTTGAAGGTCGTGATGTGAGATAATAAACCACAATCGTAACCATAAAGAACTGCACGGGCTCTGGGGATTGCACATTATCATTCACATAAAGACATACAGCATGCTGGCCGGGGTGCCTCTTCTGTGTGTCTGTTATCTGAAATTCCCTTTTCCGCTTCTCTGTTTTTTTTTCTTTGTTTTCTAATACAGTTTCTTAGCCAATTGAGCACTAACCAGTATATTCATAAGGCTGTGCTTTCTGGCATAAGGATCCAGGAAAACTAGGGTTACACTGATAGTTATGAAATTAATGGTATGCTTTAATTGTGCAGAACTTCAGACCAGAAAATGGACTTAAAAATAAGTACCAGGCTTTTGGATTTATTGAGAGAACTAACATCATGCCAGGCTGCTTTTGGCAAGTCCTTCTCTCTGTGCATTGAATTATATTAATAGGCAATACCAGTTTGATCTAAAATAGACAACGGAGAAGAGCCTATCTGTCTCCCCTTGGAAGGAAAAAGAACAACTGCATTTCCTAAGTGTCATTTTGGTACACAGGCCCTGAGCCTGGAGTTTTGTTATTGCCTCGTGTGCTCCTATTCTGGGGTTGCAGCCAGTGCCCAGCATTCGAGAGTGAGCTTCAGCCTCACCAGCACGTGCTCACACGGGCTGGGACTGCTTTAGCAGAAGGGCTCCTATGGGCTGGGCTGGAGGCTCTCACGAGTGAACAAGTGTGATCTGCACAAGAGCCCCTCTATAATGGAACACCTAATATGTTAAATCCACCATAGAGCCAGCAGAATCATCATGCTTTGCAGGCATTGTTTTGTTTAGTTCTCGCAACAATCGTCCACTTGATAGAGGAGGAAGTGAACTTAGCCAAGATCACACAGCTGGTAAGGAGAACTAGCAAGCAGACTTCAGGTCACTCACCCCAAATATTATTTTCAGTACACATTACTAGAAGAGACCAAAGTTGAGACTTGATTATAGGAAGATCATGGTTAAGGTGGTCGTAGGGGCTCATTGGGTCACTCACTTGTTTACTTAAGCATGAAGGTACCTAACAGGTCCTGGGTTGGGTACGAGTGATCCTGAGACAAAGAGAATGCAGTCGCCACCCTCAGTGAGTTGCTGGGGGCAGACAGGAAAGTATACAAATAGTTGACAGGAAAAGCAAAGAAGAGGTCATCTGTTCAATTTTGTGGGGTCAAAAGAGCTGTCCTCTAAGTCAGATTCTAGGGATCCAGGAGGAGGGCACCAGGCAGAGAGCGGGAAAGGGAGTACTGTGAATAGTCTGTGATTAGTTCTGCAGGATTCCAGAGTTGATGTGGGACAGGGGTGAACTGGGGAGTTGGTTGTTGGGAATGAGGCTGGCTTGAATACAGTGAGCCAGAGAGGGCTGGGAATGGGCTAGGTCTTTTAAGCTATGGCCAGGAGTTTCCCTTGATTCCAAGTGTAGTGAGAAATCATCAAAAGCCTTTCACGGAGGATAGTGGAATAATCGCACAGGCAGAGATAATTGGAGTGATGAGGATTTGGGCGATTGCTTGGCGGGTAGGCTGAGAGGACGACTGTGTTGAGCAGGGAACCCAGTTAGGAGGCTGTTGTAGAAACAGTGAGTGGTGAAGACCTGGGTGGATGGTGATCTCCAGTCAGGAAAGAAATGGACAAGGGAAAAGTACTCAAATTTGAGAACTCTCAAGGCTGGGCAATTGACCTAATAAGTGTAGAGGGTAGAGGTTAGAGAAAGATGAATTAAAGAATATTTCTGGGCTTGAGATTTTAGAACTCACTTGCAATGGGAGACAAATGATAAGTATTTGTTTTTTAAAGGTTGAAGATAAGATGATGCCTTCTAGCCTCAGCCGATGGGGTTTGAGGCTTTCTGGAGGCAATAGAAAGGAGCCGGTAGAAGACATAATGATAACTGCAAAGCAGGCAGTCGAAGAGGCCTGCGTGTGGTTGTACAGGGCAGGAGGGAGGAAAGCTACGGAAAACATGTACAGAGAAAGAGGAGCTTGCATTTTGGCAAATCTAGAGAAGTCAAAGTGGCAGGAAATAGCTGGGAAAAGGTATGCTCACAGCAGTCCAGGGCAGGGAGATTCAAGGAGATGCCTGTGGCCCCATGCCACATGCCTCTGTTGGATTTCAGAAGAAAGTCACTAGCTACTGGTGAGGCCAGTTTTAGAGGGAGGCTCGTGCAGAAGGGACTGTTTGCAAAGCACAGATGGTGGGATCAGTGTTAGGCAGGAGGAGAGAGGCCTCTCTCGTTATTGGAGGAGAAGAGAAGGAAGACTTGTGAAGAGGTCGCTAACTTTTGGGGTATGTGTTGTCTACAGAATATGAAATAAGAGAGTTTCATCACTGGGAGGGAGGATGGTGGAGTTGCAATTTATGAGCAGGTGTGAACGTTTGAACTAGTGTCTAGGGAGTGAGAGCTAGCCAGCCAGGAAAATGGAGAAGGATTTCTAGCCAGAGAGGGAGTCCTTATGTTTGAAATGATCCTCATCTATGTGGGTATGAGGTTCTCCACCTGTGCTGGAAGGTTGACAGGGGAGGAAACGTTTGGATTAAGAGACAAGGAGGGGCTGCCTGGTGACAGAAGGACAAATGGGGCAGGATAACTGTGAGTGGCAAAACATCTACGTCTGTGCTAGATGAAGAGGCTAGGCTTGAACTGGGAGGGAGGGAGTGGAAGCAAGAGAGAGCAGGTCAATTGGGAGAAAATAGACCAACCTAGGGACCAATGGCCAAAGCGATGTTGGAGAAGACAGATGAGACCAGCTCAGTAAGAGCTCTGGTTTATCTAAACTCAGAACCATGAAATCCAGCAATTCTGAGTGAATTCCTGCCCGTGAGAGTGAGTGGCTAAAGGGGACTGGAACTAGTTGATGACCTTTACTTTTATCCAAGGAGTCTGATGAACTTGGATGTATTTATGAAGGAAATTATATCATTATTTGAAAATAGGACCATTCCAAAGGCTGTGCGTGGTGATAACTACCAGTCAGACATGGATGGGATCACCGATAGTACCCCCAGGTCTCAGGTAAATCATTAAAGGATCCCAAAACAAATTGCCGATTTGAGCTCAAATGCTATAGAAATTTCTAACCGATGTCCAAGGGCTTTCGATAACATTGTCCCATTGTATCCCTTTATTCCTCTTTCTCTTGCATCTTCTTTCATCCTGTTTCATCCAGTATGGGCAACTTCCCTTAACCTCAGCTTCTATGCTTTTGTCCCAGTTTCACTCAATCTAGAAGTCGCTTCTCTTCATTTGAATTTCCAACCCACGTCTACACCACAGCTCCTCTCATGTGCCAGTATGTCCGCGAATCCTCCCTTCTCACCAGATCTGCTTTTCTGCTCCAGATTCCTCCCATGACCTTGCATTTTTTCACCTTTCCTTCTTTGGTATGTGTCATTTCCTATTTTATTTTATGATTAATTCTGACACCACCCACCCACTGGCAGGCGGATCCCTCGCAGAAAGGGCCTTAGACTAGAGAGCGGCCAGTGTTTTAGGTGAAGGGCAGCTGATCAGTATTTTAGGCCTTGCAGGTCATACTGTCTGTGGTAAGTACTCAATTCCTGTTTCCGTGGGAGAGCAATGCGAAATGACATAAAAGGCAGTGACCATGGCTGTGTTCCAAACTTTATAAATGAAATTCATGAATTTTCATGTGTCGCAAAATACTCTTTTTTCTTCATCATTTAAACTGTAAAAGCCATTCTTAGCATGTGGACTGTATGAAAAAGCGTGACTTTGACTGAGGTCTGGAGCCGCCCGCCGCTCAGATCTGTCACTGCTCTTCTGCTGCCGCTGGAGCAGCTCCTGCACGACATAGGCCTTCAGTGAACACCTGTTGACTGGATTAACTGATAAGTCCCTGGAATCCTGCCCAAAGTGACTGAAAACAAGAGAAGAGCTTTGTTTATCAGTTTTAATGGGACTCTGGGGACCCTAAGTTTGGCTTCTACTTGTGTGAATCTGAAAACTTTGATTTAAGGAAAGTGACATAGCTCATAAGTACTTGAGCCTTCTGACTCCAGCAGAGAGTTCTCTTGCACTGCGGAGCTGGCCCTGTGAGTCAGCAGAGAAAGAGCAATGCTCCACAGCTGCCTGGTTCTCGTTTCCATCCCAAGGCTCTGGAATGGATGATGATTATCCAAGATGAGGATAACAGGCTTGGATAAAATTGCACTAGAGGGTTACTTCGGCTCAGTTTTCTGAAGTAGCCAGTCTTATCTGGCCCATCCAAGGGGAGTCTCGTGTCCCCTATCACCTTGTAATTATCATGTTTTTAGCAGTGGGCAAAGCTGCGGTTAAGCTTATTACTGTTTCTTCACCATTAAAGCTTCTGTTGGCTTTAGTATTTCAAAGGATCCCCTCACTGGAATACTTTAGGGCTTCTGACAAGCCTGGAGCAAAGTAGTTTGGGGCCAGAGCTGAGCAACGAAAAGGGATTGTCCAAATACCACCTTATTTAAGTAGAATTGAAATTCTGATTGGTGTGCATCTCATCACAGGGCTGGATTTCACCCCTGCACAGGGCTTTTTCATGTCTTTGTGATACATACCAGGGCCTCAGGCACCAGCCCCTGGCTCACCCTTTCACTTAGTTATTTTTTTCTCAGGTGAAACCATTTTTTTTAATTATGTATATGTGTTGGTGAATACAATACATAATTTTTATTTTTACAAGGTATTTTTCTTTTTCTTTACAAGATTTTATTTTTACAAGGTATTTTTAATGAAAGCATAGGAAGTTTACATATGACTGTGAATGACATCGGGGCACTACCTACAAAGGGGTTGAGTACTCTAACATGTGCCCTGGGAATGAGAGCTGAGTATCGAAGGAACGAGCATGTTGGAAAGATGGAACCTCTCCCTAAGGTTGGGATTCTTGTCGTCTGGAGAATGTATAGTTGTTGTACACTGGTGGGGAAGAAAGTCACTGTGTTGTCCTGGGTCAGGACTAGTTCACGGAAAGTACACAGAAGCTAGCAAGCAAGAAAGGGACACTTCCACTGGGTTGTTGACGAGTTGTACTGATGAACAAGGACCAGAAGCAAGAAACTGTGCTGGAGGTTTTCATTTGACCAAGGCTGGCAGGCGACACCCACCATGGTGTATTTACTGTCTAACTGTTTTTCTGTGTGGTTTTTTTATGCTTTATGGAGCATCCTTCAATTTTTTTTCAAAGCCGGCTTTGTGGTGATAAACTCCTTTAACTTTTGCTTGTCAGAAAAGGTTTTTATCATTCCTTCAGTTCTGAATGATAATCTTGCTGGATGTAGTATCCTAGGTTGAAACTCCTTTTCTTTCAGCACTTTGAATATATTGTGCCATTCCCTTCTGGCCTGCAGAGTTTCATGTGAGAAGTCCACTGACAGTCTTATGGGGGCTCCTCTGCATGTAACACATTTTTCTCTGGATGCGTTTAATAGTCTATCTTGTATTTTTGATATTTTTATGATGATATGTCTAAGTGTATTTCTCTTTGGGTTTATTTTATTAGGAACAATTTGAGCTTCCTGGATCTGGAGGCTTGCTTCATTCTTCATATTAGGGAAGTTCTCATCTATTATTTCTTTAAAATGGTTTCTGCCCTCTTTTCTCTCTGTTCCTCTGGGACCCCTGTGATGCGAATGTTATTCCTTTTGATGTCATCCCAGAGGTCTTAAATGTCTTTGGTTCTTTAAATTTTTTTATCTGTTTACTGGTTTGCTTGATTGAGTTCCTCCGTCCTACTGTCCCGATCATTGGTTCTGTTGGAAGCTTCATCCATCCTATTGTTCAGACCCTCTGATGAGTTCTTTAATTCAGCCATCATGTCTCTTACCTGTTTGATGTGTTGTTTTAATTCTTCTTTTTGCTTCCTGACATTTTCGTTTACCTCCTCTACTGATTTCTGGAGTTTGTTAATCACCATTACCCTAAATTCCTCTTCACATAATTTACATATGTCTGCTGTATTCAGATTTTCCCCTGGATTTTTGATTGGATGCATCATTTCACATATATTTCTCTGTTCCTTTGCTCTACTTGATATTCTGTTTATATTTCTGAGGTTTCGGTTTCCCTGGCATTACATAGGTTTTACTTGCTCTGTTCAGCATTCTGGTTATATTTCTGAGGATTTGGTATCCCTGGCATTACATAGGTTTGACTTGCCCAGGATTGGCAATCAGTTGCAGTTTCAGCTCCACCCACAAGGTGGCGCTAGCAGGTAGTATTGAGGCTTGGGACTGCTTTCTCACTGTAATCCAGGGACTGAGGCACCCGATGGGCGGGATTTCCGGTGGGTAGATATGCGGTGGGCGGGGTGGTGGACCCCAGGCTCTGGTGTGAAATGGTGGTGGGAGGGGTTTGATTTGATTGATTTCCGGTATGGCTGCACCCAGAGCAATTTTACCATGGGCTCCAGCTCTGCTCCTGGTCCGCTGGCTCTTCCTTCACCCCCTCCCAAGTCAGCCCTCCATGATTCCACGTCTCATCCCCACTGGGCCTGCCTCTTGCTGCCCGCACAGCTGGTCCCGAGATCCCCAGCCTCCACTCCACTGCGTGTCTGGAGACTCCCGAGCTCCGTCCCAAATCCAAGTCTGCAGCTTAGCTGAGAACCACGGTGGATGCCTTCACCCACGGTTAGTCATCAGCTGATCCATCTCCAGCTGAAGTTCTGATTGTTTCTTGGTGTTTGTCTCAGGAAAATATGTGATTTTGGGGAGGTTTTTTTTTTTTGGCGTCTGTGAGGAGTGATCTGAAAGTGCATTCTATTAAGTCTTCATCCAGAAATTGATCACATTCTTTCATTTAGAAGGAGGAAAACGTCCATCTCAAAGATTTAAATGTATTATTTGGCCCCAGAAACAGAACAAATGTCCATCGGAGACCTGATACCAAGTTCTGAACACTTCAATGTTCACAACTCAGTAACTTTTAACAGCAAGGGGAGGGAATGCAGTACGACTGATCAATAACCCCAGGTCTTATAACCTCATTTAAAAACTCTGCAGACACTGTCAAAGAGGTTAACACTGAATGTTCAGGGCTGAGATCCAAATAAAATTGGCTCTTTTACATAATGCTAAGTGAGGAAATCCATCAGCTTTTGGCCTGGCACACCCCTCAAGTCAGGCTTGATGCATTGAAGTCTTCTGCTTCCTCAGTGTGCACTTTAACCACCTAGAATCAATCCCCTTTAATACACGGTTACACATTCAGCCCCAGATTTTTGCCACTTTTTAAGTTTCACATTTTAAAAAATTGCCGGAGAGGAAGAGGAGAAGGCTTCTCTATATCCATGCTCCACCTTATCATCCTTGTGAGGCTGATAAGAACAAATTGATCATCCCAGTAAATGAAAAGCTCTGTCAGCTATCAGCTCTCATTGGAGTATGTCTCTCCTGACTACATCCCCACTCTCCCAGGGAACAAGAGCTGCTAAATACTGTTCAGGTAAATACTCAAAAAAAAAAAAAGAGAGAGCTGTCTACTCTCCCAGGTGACAAGTGGCATTTCATTCATCTTCTGGGTTAAAAACTACACCAGTCTTTGAATTTTACCAAGAAAAAAATACATTGGGAGCACAAAAGAAAAACCTTTGCCTTATTTTTAAATTGTCTTTGGAAAAGGTGTTACAAAGAATAATGGTGATCCCCCACTAGTTTGCTCGGGAGGGCTGACCTGAGGTCAAGTGTCCATCTGCTGTTACATTTATCGTTCCTCCCACTCCAGTCCCAGTGTGTCCATTTTCCTTCACATCGCTTCCTGAAATGCTTTCTTTCTGCAGACCAAATGTGTTCTGATTTTCTCCAAGGCCACAGCCCTTTAAGGAGTTCAACCGAGTTTATATTTGAGTCTTGATAATAGCAGATGTGGCAATGTAAACACGAGCCTGTCTTCTCAGCCGTCTGTGTTTCCAGTCCAGCCCGACTCACAGGGAACATGGAATCCTCCCAGCTCAGGCCCCTTATGTAACAGAGAGAGATTACCACAGAGGCGAAGAAAAAGACTAATCAGCTGTTAGAGCCTTAATTACATTCCTCTTGGTTGAAATCCCCAAATTACCTAATTGCCACGCAGTTCACATTTGAGTGGCTGACTTCTTCCCCTGATCTATTATTCTACTCGCCTTGTGAACACTGCTGCTCATCCAGAAGGAATCCAGCCTGCAGTCCGCCAGGGCTCACTGCGGGTCCTGCTGGAAAGGGCATTTTCCAGGGTGGCGGGCAAGGTCGTAGAAGATGCAGTCTGCCTGTAAACTGAGAAAAGAAAACTGGCAAATCTGATAGAAAACTGCAAGACAGCACCCCTGGCTGTTCTCGGCCCTCCTCCTGACATCACTGGGAGTGAGACCATTGTCCCCCTCCAACGCAGAAAGGTCTTGTGTCCTGGGAGCCTCGAAGTGGGGTGCCTCCACGCTCCAGGACATCAGTCCCTCTACAACAGATCTTTCTAGCTGACTGCCACTACCCGCGTTGGCCTGAATACATCCCAGAGGGAATCCAGTGGCCGTGTGGGACTATCAAGTGCTGATGTCGGCCCCAGCTCTGAAGTCGGGGGGCCTGACGTCGATGCCAGGTGCTCCCACATGCGGTTTGATCTCGGCCAAGTCACTGATGCTCTTGATTCCCAAATGGTCGAATGAGGGCCTCCAGGGCCCTTTCCTTACAGGGTTGTGAGGGTCAGAGGGGAAGGTGTGTGTGTGTGGTTGGGGGGGATCACAGTGTCTTCAGAAATGCACCATTCTGTTTATTTATTAATTATTTAATCATCAGTGTTTTGGGCTAATCCAGAAGTTACACAATGAAGGACTCCCCAGAGCAGGTTCAAAATATTCATTTGTTATTATGAGACAGCTCCTTTTGATTTGGTGTGAATTCTTCAGGTCTCTAACGTCCAATCACTCCAATGTGGAACCAAAGAAGAGGAAGAAAACACTGTTAACTGTTGAGCTCATTACCAGGATGTATCACTTTTAAGAGCACACAAAGCATTAAAAATAAACCAAAGAACTAGACCTTCTATCTGTCCCCGGGGACCTGGGAGCTGAGGAACACCAGAGGACGGAAGATTATAAATGCACTTCTGAAGAAAATGGCAGCGTACTGTTCCAGAACTTTCCCTTTTCAATTGGAAGATGAACAAGCATTGAACTCTCCTGCTGGCTGAACCTCAGGAAGAGAATGAGAGCAAACATGCAGGCGGTTGGCGGGAATACCGCTGATCAAAACACGTCTCCATGAATTACCAGATCAGTTCTGGGTTCCAAGGCAGTTGATACTGTTATCCATAAAGATATTAGATTATCTGGAGAGCCGTTATTATGGGAGGAATAAAAATCAACTGCTCCAATGTGAGCTGTGTAACAATTAGGCAATTCTGAAATTTCAACTGAGAGGAATTTAATTAAGGTTCTAATAGCTGATTAAACTCATTTAGATCTGCCAGCAATTGTCGCTGGTTACATAAGTAACCCAAGAAAGATTTCCATGTATTTTTTCTTCTGCTCTCTGAAGTCCCACTGGTCATTTTCAGGTGCCTCTCAAACTATGGTCCTTAAAACACCAGCACAGAAGGGTCTGGATTGAAAAGTCAGCTTCTTGGGCCTGGTCCCAGACCTGCTGATTCAGGCACTCAGGAGTCAGCCCTCCCCATCAGCCCCAGGAAAGTTTCTCACTCCTGCTGAATTTCATAACCCCACCACCTTCGGTCATTGCATTTGAGATGTGCATTCAGAGGAAGCAGGCCCATTCTTTTCCTCCTTCTCTGAAAAACACTGTGTAGTTTCACTGTACCGGTGGCCTTCTGAGGCCCCCGGGTATTGAAGACAAAAGAGGTTTGACCCACACTGGCTTTTTTCAACGCTTTCTATGCAGAGGCCTGTTCCAGCCGGCCACACAGGAGAAAGCGTGGTTCCAATGTGACATCTGCTTTCAGCAGGCTCTGTCTTGGACAAACTTTTGGTGCCAGTTTAAAAACAAATAAATCACTGAAGTCAACAGTAAAGTACTGTAGATAAGGCACCGGTCAACTTACTGCCAAACCGGGGCCACGGCCCCAACATCTTCCTGGTTATTGGCAGGCCAGTCAAACTCAGAGCTGCTCTTGGTTTCAAGGAGCAACGAGACACCAGATAACGAGTGTAAACCGGTGAGCAGCCTGTTTGTGCATGAGATTTGCGTGCAGAGGCATGGAAGTGATGCTAATCGATGGTGCTCTTTATGCAAATGCGGACATTAAATCATTTAAAATTTCCTTCACGGCCTTTTATCTCCGGTCCTTTGAAAGATGTTATACAGCAGGTGGAGAGAAATTGGCCTGTTGTTGGCTTTGTTTTTCTCCTTAAATTCATCTTCCTGAAGAGTTAATTACTCATATTTTCTCCGCCTTGGGAGTAAATCACAGCTTATTATCCGGAGTGAAATGTTTTCTGATGTTTTGCACACGTGAGGTGTTTGCTTTCAGCCCTGTCTCGCCCTTGGTTATGAAATCACCCATGGAGCTAACCGGGGCCGGTTGAGTTGGGGCAGAGGCAGTGTGAACTCTGCTTTCATCATCGGTTGTAATAAATTTCCTCTCTGATTTTTAATTTTGCAATCCCAATTGTCTTGTCTCCAAGGAGAGGGGCTGAGTAAACAGGCAACTTTCCTCTTTTAACTTTGAAATCCAAGTTAAAAATGATGGTATGTTGCTGTCAGGATTGAGTTCCGTTCAGCAAATGTTTATTGAACTGACTGGGGACTGGGGTTGCTCTAGACCGCAGCTGATCTAAGTCTCGGGGTTCTGGAAGCCTGACCAGGTGGGAGTCAACCGAATTATAATGCAAAGCACACTGACCCCTCGCCCCACACCGACCACCACGCTGTTGGTCACTGAGTCCTTGAGTCCAGCTCCATGAGATCCACTGAGTTGCTCCAGCCTCCCCTGTGGCCCTCTGTGGGGCTCACCCAGAGCCATCAGCTGCCCCCAACCCACCTCTCTGAATTCTGAACCTATTACCTAAGCATCCTGCTCTGGGAAGAAGTGTTCGAATATAGCAGAATGATTTTGTCACTCCCCTGATTGAAAGTCTTCAGAAGTCCCCACCCCTGCCTTTCTATGCAGCTCATCTGCCCTAAGGGTAAAGCCAGAGCCCCTCTGCAAGCCCCCAGCTCACGCTGGTCTGGCCCACCCCTGGAAGCCACTTCTTGCAGGGGAATCTCTTGGTGCCTCCCAAGCAGGGAGCTCTGCCTCCATAGCATCCTGCTCTGACCCCAGCATGGCGCTCACGTCACTTGACTCCTGCGGCCCCGCGGCCACTCCTGTCAGCCGGACCAGGAACTCTGAGAACAGTGTCCTGCCTGGGTGCTTCCCGGGGCTTGCCCCAGAGCCCAGCCTTGCCTGCACTGTGCAAAGCCCCTGCCGTGTGTGCACGGAGCTCCTGAATAGACACGCACAGGAATTCACGTGAAGTAAGTTAGAGCTGGAGAACTGGGCTCTGCGAGAGAAGGAGCATTTAACCCAGGGAAGAGCAGGAAGGATGTCAGTCGATGGAGATGGTAGGAGAGGAATTTCAGGTAAAAGAAATTGTGCAGACAAAGGCAGGTACGTGGGTATTGTGCCAGAGCATTTGATAAGAAGGAAACAGTGCGCATATCCATCCTTGTGGCTTAGTCTTGTGTGTGTGGTCGTGCGGTGCGTCTGGAGGTGAGGGGATGTGTGTGGAGGAGTGGATGTGTAAGCTTATGTTTCCGTGTATGGCGAGTAAAGGCAATTCATGTAAGCATTTGCCTGTGCATATGTAAATACACATGTGTGTGCACGTGTGAGCGCGTGCGGTCTAATTGTGCGCATCTGTGAAGGCATCCATGGACACGTTTTGTGTGATATTGCGAAGGCGTGTGAGAGAACTAGAGAGAAGAGGCTGAGAAATGAGGAGAAGACTGTCGTGTTGGCTGCAGCGTCCTTTAACCGGGGAGTTTGCGTTTGGCTCTGCTAGCTCACGAGTCGGGAGGACTGGAGCAGGGCTGGACCCCTGCTTTGATGCTCAGTCACATGTTTTGGGGGGATGGCTGGGAGAGCAAAGACCAGCTAGGAGATGCCTTTCATTGTCTCTCGGAGGTATTTCGTGACCAGGCCAAGACTGAACACTCTTTATCTCTTCAGAAGGACAATAACTTGCCTCTCTTAATCTGGTTTCTTCCAGCCTCTGTGACTCCTCTCTGAATTTATCCAGACGTGAAGGGGTGCATATCAAATTACGACAGTTTCCCGAGATAAAATGATCTCTACTCTGAGAAAATATTGGCTGGACATTTTGATAAGTAGCCATTGGCCTTGCACAAACACTTTCTAGGAGCTGGAGGGCCGCTAGCTTTCTAAGAGCACTGTGCTTAAATTTGAGTAACAAAAATGTTCAAAATGTCATTAGAAAGTTAATTTCCCCTTTTTCATATTTCTTTTCACAAAATCACTTTTCCCCATCAGAGGGCAATCATTTTTCTTTGTCTTCAAAATTTCAGCATATTTGCCAAAACACTCAAAGCTTCATCACCAAAATTCAGTTTATTTTGAAGGCAGAGATTTTATTTTGGTTCCCACATAGCCTATATGGGTGCGTTGGAATTGTTTTCAACTACAACAAAAGCCATGATACAGCTAAACGTCATCTGCCTGCACCTTTCCTGGGGAGAGGGTGTTTATAAGAATTAAATAATGCCCATGCCCTGGTTACCTAGTGGGTTAGTTAACTGGAGATGCAGTCCACTTCATCCCAAAGTCCCTGGCTCAAGACCTGGGACTGGGCAAACAACCATGATGAACAACAAAATAAAATAAACAAGGCGCTTCTTCCTCCTCTCTCTTCCTACCTGCCTGCTCACCTTCATTCCTGCCTGCACCTTCTTTTGAAAGAAAGAAAGAAAGGGAAGGAAGGGAGGGAGGGAGGGAAGGAAGGAGGGAAAGAGGGATAAATGTGGTGGCCAATAAGTGCCCAGTGAACATCCGATATTATTCCAAGAGCTCAGCCATGCCGTGTAACTTTATTGCTCTCTTCTGCTTATTTCTTAGCCTTGAGTTCATTCCAAATAGATTCTTCCGCATGACTGCCTTATGCTAATCGTCTTAGGTGAAGACCCATGGAAGCGTCTCATTGACTCAGCTTAGGTCACATGCATATTCCTGAGCCACTCTCTCTGACTCAGGGGATTGACTGTACCTATAACCAAATAAGGGGCATGTACTTATTTTTTTAAACGGAAGGCAGGGATTTCTCCAAAGGAAAATCAATGTACTTTAATAACCACAAAAAGGTAAATGGATGCAAACAAAAACCAAACAGCAGAAAGCTACCACAGAATGCTAGGGGAAATGTGGAAAAGATGACTTGTGGCTAAAATCACGAATGTGGGGAAAAACATGCCCACATCAAGCTAAAGTTAGTATCAAGAAATGCTTTTATGGCATTAAAACATGAAATAATGTGAACTCCCTTTTAAAGATTTTTTTTTTCATTGATTTAAACAACCAAATAACAGCACCGAGCGCCCGGCCTCCCTCTGCTGAGAGTTCCTCTTTGTGATTTACCTACAGGAGCTTAGTCCTCTCAGCAATCCTCTCACGGAAACTGCTTCACCATCATCCATTTTTCAGATGATGCAACTGAGGCTGAGAGACAGTAAGCAGTTTACCTGAGTGTCACAGCTGGGATTTGGAACCAAGCCTCAAGTCTGAACTAAGTTCCAAGTTCAGACTACTCTCTCTGTCTAAGAGTCCCTTGTATTTTTCATTATCTCCTCTTTTGATTAGAAAGAAAACCTTTTTATTTTAGAATAGTCTCAGATTTACAGAAAAACTTCAAAGATAGTACAATAAGTTCTTCTATATCTCACACCTAGTTTCTCTAATTATTAACATCTGACACCTGTGCGGTATATTTGTAACAATTAACGAGCTAGTATTGATATATCATTGTTAACGATGCTCCTCCTTTATTTAGATTTTATTAGTTTTTAATCTGTTTTTTTTTTTTCTGCTGATTATGTCATCCAGGATCCCACATTACATTTATTCATAATAGCTCCTGTTACCCATCCCCTTGATTACGAATCTGAGG
The DNA here is from genome assembly GCA_004363575.1 of Solenodon paradoxus. Lineage (NCBI taxonomy): Eukaryota > Metazoa > Chordata > Mammalia > Eulipotyphla > Solenodontidae > Solenodon > Solenodon paradoxus. Next base: position 44,823 of record RJWH01005645.1, on the reverse strand, counting down.
CTTCCTTGTATTTTGATGACCTTGACAGTGTTGAGGAGTACTGGTCAGGTCTTTTCTAAGACATCCCTGAACTTTTCTTTTTCTGGTTAGGCTCAGGGAGGAAGAGCTGGAGGCGGAGCACCACCATCGTGCATCATGTTGAGGGTTCATAGTCTCAGCATGACTTAGCTCTCGTGACACTGGCCTTGACCACCTCACTGATGGAGTCTGTCAGGTGTCTGCGCTATGAAATTATTCTCCTTTCTCTCCAGCAAAACCTTCTGGTTGCATTTTTTCAGTGATTTAGAAGTGAGATCTGGGCTGTGGTGGCCATACCACTCTCAAGCCTGATGAAGCTCCATATGTCACTTACACGCCATGCCTCAGTTTCCTCATTGACGAAAAGGAGATGAGAAGAGTAGTATCTTATTCAGGGGTCTAATTTTAGAGTGACATGGATTCAGACTGAAAGGTCCCAGAGAAGTGGAGACAGACTGGTTTTTATCATCTCGTGTGTGCTTACAACAACTCTGTGAGGAGGACACTACTGTTTGCCTCTAAAATGTGAAACCGAAGTTAAAGAGACTGAGTAGGTCGTGCTCTCTGTTCCCCCTGAACAAGCGGGACCCCCTGTGCTGACCCTGCATGTGATCTGACCAAGGTGGCAAATGCCTTGAAGCCACAGTTTACTCAGCAGGCAGTGAAGACGATCACGGTTTCCCTCTTTAGAGTCGCTTTGAGGATTGAGTCAGACAGTCAGTCGAAAAGCTCAGTGCTGTTCCTGAAAACACAGGGCAAAGCATCCAAAAGATGTTAATGTCCACGACTTCAGTGTCGTTACTCAGTTTACCCGAGCGAGGGCTTGACCACACCGGGCTTCGTCCCCATGCCCGTCTCTGGAAAATGCAGGCGAGTCAGCTTGGAGCGAAGCCTTGGCTTGGGTACCACGGGCTTCTGTGCGGCGGAGAGCTCCCAGGCAAGAAGGCTCGTTTGCGCGCCTTCTTTCTTCCTTGGTCTTTTGGTTTGGTTCTTCGGAGAGACGCGTGTCACTTGGCTGCTCTCTGCCGTCCTACTTCCCAGGGGCAAAGCTGCCTGTCAGACAGTTGCCTTCCAGGATGAAACATAAGTCATGAGATGTGCTGCCTCCACCCCTTTCTGCCAGTCTGCTCGCTGCCCTGGTCTCCAGTCAGCAGCGAGTTGGGAGGGCAGCTTCTCCTGCGTTTTGCACCAAACCTTCGATCTGAAGGACATTAGAAATCATGTAGTGTAAACCCCGTTATAGATGAGGAGACTGAGGCCCGAGCACTGAGACAAGGTCACGTCCTAGCGTGAACTCAGGTCTCCGCTCCCTCAGTCAGTGTTTCTGCCACGAAGGCTCACCATGTCTCACTGATAGCTTTAGTCCCTGTCGAAGTCATGGCATCAGTACCACATGTGGAGAAGTCGCTGCGTGCCAGCGTCTCACAGCCCTCAGAACAGCACTGGAAACAGAAACATTGCATTTTGTGACTGAGGTGCTGACATCCAGAAAGAGAATGTGACCTGTATATGCTGGTGGGTTTTGGGCCAGTGTGTGTGACCCAGCGATGATTCCGATTCTGTCCCTCCTGTGCCGTGTAAGGAGGGAACAGGGGGCTCCTGTGGCCATGCAGTTGGTCCCTGAAAACTCGCGGGGTCCCTCTGGGCACACACACGTGCAGGCGACCAGCACACACGCACAAGCTCGCCGCGCTGTCGGCGGGTCACACGCAACTCTGTCAGAAGTCTGGCAAGGAGTCCTTTTCCCTCTCTGCTCCCGAAGTGGGAACACGTGTGCGGCGGGGCGCCAGCACCTGCCACGGCCTGGTGCCGGGAAAGCTACCCCAGGCTGCGCCTCAGGAGCAGAGCTAGTGCCGCCTGTTTTTGCCTCTGGGTAGCGTCTGTGGCTCAGGACTGCTGCTCTCAAGTCACAGAGCCGCTGCGTGTGGCGTGCGTGGTTCTGGAGGGTGTTGAGCACAGTTAGAGAAGAGCAGGAGGCCCGTCATCTCGGAGACAGGAGCCGGCAGAGACGCTGGCGGCCTCCGTCTTCAGTTCCCAGGGCCCTTCCGGGTTGGGTTCCAGGAGAAACCGAGGCAAGCCGAGACCGTGTGACTTGATTGAGACTGACGTTTCCTCTCTAGCCAAAGGTTACTGCACTGGGTCTTGCCGCCTCCTCGGCCTCGTCAGAGAGCCCGGCGTCCATGGAGGTGACGTTGGCACCACAGGGTCTGTTCTCACTGGTAAAATGTGCCCGGAAGCTGTTCGGACAGTCAGTGGCTTCCCGCCTGGGAGCTGAAGTTGCAGTGAAAGGAAGGCGAGGGTACAGGTGGTTGACACTTTAGGCTTTTGCTTGGGGTGCAAGATTGCGTAGCTGAGGCCCCGTGGGCACTTGGACCAATGGACTAGCGTTTTCCAGCCATTTAAAACATTCAGTCTGTGTGTTCCTTCGTCGCATTAGCAACTACCGTTAAGTCCCTCCTTGCGCCAGGCCCTGAGTTAGAAGCTGCGGACACGGGAATCCATCACTATGTAAATAAAATCCTTGCAGGAACCGTCATCTGATGAATGAAACACACATAAGCATAGACTGTGCAGGTGCACATTAGGCTGAAATCAGATTCAGGATTTATACACGAGCCGATGTGCTGTCTAGGATTCCTTTCAGTATAAGGTGGGAGAAGTAGGCAGGACTGTGAAACAAGACTGGCCGTGAGTGAATGACGTCTGGAGCTAGGAAATGGAAATAGGGAGAGTCGCTGTTCTCTTCCACTCTTGTATGAATGCAAAATTCTCCACACACACAAAAAAAGAAAAAGTCAAGGGAGCAAAATGCTGTCACCTTCGGACAGGTTACATGCAGACATACATCCACGGTGACCTTGTTCATTCTGGACACTAGATGAACTCTTGGGGTCAATCCCAACTCCCCGACAGGACTAGGCCTTGCCCGACCCCGCCTGTCTTTTTGCCTTTTCTCTGCTCCCTGGAACACCCCTGTCCACTCACCTTGGATTTCCAATCCCAGCTCCTACTCCAAGAAACCTTCTGCAAGTCCCTTTCCATTTATACGCTCTTGAACCTGCTTCTCTCTTCCTCCCAGTTTGTCGGATGACGGTGTGTGTGTGTGTGTGTGTGTGTGTGGCTGCTTCACTCATTTCTGTCTTACCAGTTAGCATAAAAATCCCATGCAAGTAGAAACATAGTTGCTTGCACTGTGGTACCCCGAGTTACCTGGGGGCCACTCAGTAAATACTTATGGAATGAATGCATCTCTGTTACACCTGCCTGGAATCATTGACTCTGCAACTGTCCCTTGTAAACAGGGAGCTAGGAGGGGAAAGTGAAGGGCTTTTCCCCTCTTCCTGACATATAAAACCTCAACGGGGATTTTGGGAGACTGGAATCGGGGCACAGGGAAGTCTGTCAGAGCACCCAGAATCCAGGGTACTGTCTGCCGGGCAGCTGCAGCCCCCGGCCAAGGTTTTCCATGCAGCCCTTGCTTCCCACTGCCTCCCCCAGCCCTTGGGCTTGGCAGTGAAGACCGAGAAACTTACTGCACCCAGGAAATGCATAAACCTTTGTAACCTCGCTGTGCGAGTCAGCCGTGGGTGGGAACCATTGTCTACTCCCACGGGCAGGGTCTGAGCTGTGGGCACTGACATGGGCACAGCTAAATGGTCTTGGCCTTTGTGTGCGTTACCCTGGGACCTCAGGAGCTGCACTGCAGAAGAGGGAGGAGCAGAGCTGTAGCAGAGCTACTGCGGATCCCTGACTCGAGACGCGCTCGTGAGAAAGCACCTTTGGATTCCGAGAACCCCATGGTCTAGCTCTGGCTCCCTGGTAGAGCTGCGTGAGTTCGGACGGTTTACGCAACCTCTCCCTGCGTCTCCCATCACCTGTCAGGTAGAACATCCTCACCGTGTAGCATCTGTGGGCATGAAACTAGAAGGTGCTGTTACCCCGTTTCATGACTGAATGGACGTGCTCCAAATGGCGTCATAATTATTGCATCAAAATGCTGTCACGGAGAAGGGGACAAAGCTCTATCACTAGAGGAGCAGGAATGCCTTTGCAGGCTGATACCTGAGCCCCATCTCAAGCCCTAACTACAAGGATAACAAGGTAACAGCAGCTTCCGAAGCTCTGTGCCTGATGCTTCATGCCCATTGTTGACACACTCAGATCTCCTTACAACCCCGAAAGGGGTCTTCCGTTGCGCCCCCGTTTTACAGAAAGAGAAAGTGAAGCTCAGAGAGGTCAGGTCAGTTTCCTAAGGCAACTCAGCCCCTGGAGAAGCCAGTCTGGCTGACTCCAAAAGCCATTCTCTTACTCCGCCCGTCTCGAAGAGTTATGTTTGAGATTTTCAAGACAAATGCAAAGGAAGGGGTTTGAAGCATGTTCGAAAGGAGCAGTTGGGTGGCTCTTGATTGTTGGTGTGATGATGATTATCAGTTTCGTCTGGGTCCCACAGCTGCCTGGTAGCTCCAGGGAGGCAGGGATCATCACACTGTCTTTCCAAGGCTGTTCCCAGGCTGGCACCCGCACAGACCTGACATTCAGTACCCCGCATTGAAGGAGTGGAGGGCTTGACGGCCCCGCGTTGTCCCGGCCTGCTTTCCACATTGGAACATGGGTCGATGAACAAGTTCGTTGGACCAAATTGCTCTCTGACCTTCCTCTCATCAGAAGGAAGGTACTGGGGGAGCTGGACGGTTTGTAATTGGCCACCTGGGGTGTTTTTCTATGGGCAGCAGACATTTTTCGGTCCAAACAATGAGGTCATCTTAGCATTGATTGCCTTCTCCCCCCCGCCCCCCACCCCGCCCCTCTCCTGGTGTCAGAATCCTCTGTAAAGACTCGGAATGCTTTCCGGTGGCACAGTACAGGAGGCGAGGTGAGGGGGACATCACACACACAGACCCGGGCTTGGCACGGAGCTCTTCAAACGAGGCGTTTTCCTTGAGGTTGGTATGACAAATACATCTCTGACCTGCGGTGTCAAACAGTTGTGTGTGGGAGCAGGCAGGGACCGGAGGAAGTACCAGGCTGGGGGAAGTTTTCTCCCAGGGTGTATGTGCCTAAGTGCCAATAAGCTGTCAAATAAAATTAAGGTTCAAAACATACAGCCTTCAATTTGATTTCACCAAGATGCCAACTGCCGCTCAGGGGGAGCGTGATCGATTCTATTTTGACAGGTCTTGATGTTCGCTAAGCAGGGAAAGTCTCCAGTCTGTGCCAGATTAATAGAAGTTCGCCCTCCTTTGCAACTTAAATAGAGCTTCATCTGACCTTGAAATGACACTTGGGGTCCCCTCACCCTCTCCACCCCCCTGTATTGTCTGTCCTGCCAGCCTTCCCCGCCTCTGCTCTTCCTCTTCCCCAACCTCTTCATTCCTTTCTTTCAGTACCTTGTGGATCTTTCTCCCCTTCATTGTCTTTAAAAATGAGGGTGCTTTCCTACTGTGTGTGGGCGCTGTGCTGTATGCTCTGATCCTTAACCAGGGCTCTTAAATTCTTGGACTTCCTTACGAAGCAGGTGGAGTTCATGTCTGTTGAACAGACAGAAAAGAGAGGCTCATGGTGATGAAGAGCTTGCCTAGGGCTGGGACCCCAGAAGGGGCAGCCTTGGGGGTTCGGACCCTAACTCCTCTGGTTCTAAAGTCCTGCTCTTTCCAGCAGAACAGACCACACTGGGGAAACTGAAGACATCAGTGCTTAGGCCACACCCCATATTTCCTGAGTTAGGGGAGAGTCCAGGGCATGGAGCAGCCCCAAATTCTGCTCCCCCTTCACCCCTTTCTTCTTAGCCTCTAAATGGATGCGTCTCTGCAGGTGGGTAGCAGAAAAACCCAGGAGGCAGCCAGGGTCCTGCCCCACTGCTCTTCGGGGGAGAACTTGCCGGCAAGAAGCCGACAAGACGACTGTGGCTTTGTCTCCCGCTGCAGGTGGGCAAGTGGGAGAATCAGAGCCTGAGCCTGCGACACGCCGTATGGCCCAGATACCGCTCGTTTTCCGACTGTGAGCCAGACGACAACCACCTGAGCATCGTCACCCTGGAGGAGGCCCCCTTCGTCATCGTGGAGGACGTAGACCCGCTGACAGAGACGTGCGTGAGGAACACGGTACCCTGTCGGAAGTTCGTCAAGATCAAGTGAGTCCCAGGCTCGTGGCTGAGTCCAAGCGCCCGCCCTGCGGATGGGCCGGCGTCTTGACCAGACGATCGGTGTGGCTGGGATGTGGCTGGTGGTGACAGGTCTGGCGATAGAGTTCTTAAATGACTTAAGAGCAGGCCGCCGTGGGTAGTTTGCTCCATTTGATTCCAGCAACAGTGTAAGACCGGCTTTCAGGACGATAAACGTGCACTTACGGGAAGACGGAGCCGCAGGTTCAAGGCCGTCCGGCGCTAAGTGGGAGCCAGCAGACTCAGGCTCGGTCCCTCCAGCTCCACCGCCTGATTCTCCACCATTTGCTGAATCAACCCTCCCTCAGTCTTTCCTTACAGAATTATTTCTTCTTTCATTTTTCAGCTGCTCCACCTCCAACTTCCTTCCATGTCTTTCATAGCATTTCTCAGATCCAAACTGTTCAAAAGTGGTCACAGTGTCTCACCATTTGGGGGTCACCCTACACCTCACATCTGACCCCCTGGTTCCTCCAAACAGGCCAGCATTGCACCTGTGCCATGTCCTCTTTCATTATAATGGAAGAAATTATTTTAAATTATTTTTTAAATCAGAGTCTCTGCTGAAGTGTCCTCTGAAATCTGTAAGCCCTTGGGGGATGCATGAAACGCATGACCCAGTCCAAACCCTGCATATACAGTCTCTGCTCCTGCAGTGGTAGCAACACACCCCGTGTGTGGAAGTCTCAACAAGTGAAGAACCTATGGTGGGTGGAAATCTACGTGTTTTTTTTCCTCTGAGCATTTTCTGATCATATCTTTTTACCTGGCTGATACTTACTTTCCTTTCAATCTTTTCTTTTCCTTTTCAATCTTTTCATAAATCCGCATTGTGTTCACCGCTCTTTCAGTTCCCTTCCCTGTGCAATTCATCTGCTGGACTCTGCCCGCCCTCCCAGCCCTGCTCTCTGGCAGCCGCTGAGTGTCTTCAGTTGACGAAAAGTCTGTTGGTTGTTTAAGTTCACTTGTTGAAATTCTGTTTTCACTTGATGTGGTTCCTTTGTGTACTTGCTCTCTGCATGACCCCCTGTGAGTGACATCATTTCACGTCTGTGTTGCTCCTGGCTTATCTCACTCAGCCTGAGTCCCTCGAGCTCCACCCACATTGTCGCAGGTGGTAGGACTTCTTTTCCGATTGCTGAGTCTCATTGCGTTGTGCACATACACCGCTGTACTATCCCCATCAAAATCCCAGAGACACGCTTCACAGAGAGAGAATTAAAATCATGACATTTATTTGGAACTACAAGAGGTCCCGAAGAGCACAACAATCTGCAGGAAAAAGAGCAAAGATGGGAGCGTCACGCTCCTTGACTTCAGACGCTACTGCAGAGTCACAGTAACGGGAATAAACACAGATGTAGCGCTGGCCCTCCTCCCTGAGTCGGCTGCTTCTCCCTACTTCACAGCACTCTGGCTGGGTCCCTGTGTCCAGTCCGTTCAGGCTGCTCTACAAAGTGCTGCAGATGGGGTTGCTTTACAGGGCACTTTCTTCCAGAACTCTGGAGGCCAGAGGTCCGAGACCAAGTGCCAGCAGACCGGGTGATGGTCAGGGCCCTTCTGTCTGTGGACGGCTGTCTGCTCAGTTTCTGCACGTGGTGGAAACTGGGAGCGAGGAAGCAGTGTTCTCCCTTCTTGTAAGACCACTAGTCCCACCACAAGGGCTCCCCACTGGGAACCCAGTTACCTCCCAACGACGCATCTCCTTACAGCCTCATGTTGGGGATTAGGTTTCAAGCCAGAGTTTGGGAGGAGACATGGACAGACAGTTCCCAGCACTACATCTCTGCCCTTCCCACCTGCTTTCCTCGTTCACAGTGTGGAAGGAGTGGCCTAATCCAGGAGCATGGCTTTGAGCTCTCTGTCCCTTGGATAACAGGCCCAGAACATGACACATCAGTGTGGGTGGCTGAACGCAGACGAATGGATGCCTTACTCCTATATTCCCAGCTCCAGCCTAGGTCATATTACACCAGGGGCAAATCACCAGAGCTCAGAGCTTGGGGCTAGGCTCCTCTTTTAACAATGTGATCACTACATGTCTTTTAAGGCACATTTCGGTCTGCAGAAAACGAATCGTGTGGACGAGCAGCCTCTCTGGGATCGAAACTCCCGATTATTCAATAGATAATGATCAGCCCTTTGGAGCTTCAGACTCTTTGGAGTTGAAATTCTGAACAGATTAGTCCATAAATAGGCAGGCCACACAGTTTCTGTTTAGAGCACGTGCTGGGCAGAAGGGACACATGGTTGAGCAGAGAAGACAACCTTGGAGCTCACAGAGCTGGAAACAACTCAACCGATCACAGAACAGTTCCATGTTATAATAACATCCTGGGAGGTGATTATTAGGCAATGTGAGAAGACAGTAACTAGAGAAATGTGGGGCTCCTTTAACTCACAGGGGCAAGATTTAAGGCAACAAGATGAGGAGTCAAACATGTGAAGAACTGAGGGGAGAGTCTTCCAGGTAAAGGAGACAGCAGGTGCAAAGGCCCTGAGATCAGAGAGAGATCAGTGGGTTTGGGGTCTGAAGGAAGCCTAGTGCAGTGGGAGAGTGGTGAACTGGGGGAAAGGGGCCAGCACAGAAGCAGTAATGAGGGACAGTTGTCAAAGGATGCTTTTATTTGGGTGGCTATTGTCTGAGCAAGATTTGGTCAGATGAAGAAAACAGGGTCGTTGGCAAAAGCGAAGAGTATAATCCAAGTGGGGTGCCTCCTTCGTGATAACAAGCTCCCCTCTCTCAGTAGGGCCATGTAAGTGGTGTCTCCTGCTTCACAGTCAAAACTAGAAGTCAGAGTCTTTAAAATCAAACTTGGAGCTGCAAACAATAGATTGGCAAGTCCAGAGTCACATTTGAAGGGAGAAAATGAACTTTCCAATGAATGACTCTCTTTAAAAGAAGAGACTTTTCTGAAGAATATAAGCAGATCGACAGGTGCAAATTCATGTGTTTCGTTCCTCTGGAAGGTAGAAGTTCATTTGTTTCCTTCCCTCACTTGGTGCCCAGAGAAGTTTACATGCTTCTGGGTGAAAGGGGAGCCTTTGATTTACCTGAAAGCAATAAAAGTTACTAGGATCCATTGATTCCACATTAACACAGGTTAGATCAATTCCTTTTCCTAAAGATAACATCTTGGAGGCAGGCTAGGCTGATGGGTTCCAAAAACAGGATTCTTGCTAGCTAGTGTGGTCATGTCTGTTTTCTTGGTGACATTCTCCCAGGGAAAATCCTGGTCCCTCTCTTCTGGCAAATGATGGGGTCTTAAGGGTCTTCTTTAAAAAACAGGCAATAGGAAATGAACTGAGAAATCAGGCTTTTATAAAATGTTAGTTGTGTGTTAAGGCATGAAAAGGAAATTGACGGAAAGTATCTGACTTGATTTATTGGGAGGAATTGACTATATTGTCAATTAATCCTCCATGCTGTCAAAACTATTCCAGAGAGAAGAGGAAGAGTATTTTTAAGTGCTGTGTGAGAGGCGCTTTAGATACTCTGTATTTAATCTTTCTCACTATCCTGCAAAGCCCAGATCAGCCTTCCCAACTCAGTTGGTGTGTTTGGGGTAAAAGTGCATGAAGGACCATCATTATCAAGAAATACACCTGGTGATCGGGGCCATGGAGGGCTAGCTGACTCGTAAACTGACTGAAGTTCCCACTGAGCCTAATGCCACTGTGTGCCCATGACCCTGGTCTTAAAACTTGGACTGTGTGTGACTTCTCTGCACACCCTCCTAGGAATCTTGAGCAGGCGAAGGAAGAGACTGTGACAGAAGAAGGGCAGGATCAGAGAGTGAAGAGACACAAAGGAGGAGGGCCGGAGAGAAAGCATTGATGCAGGGCTTTTGAGGCCAGGGGAAAAGGGGAGAATTCGATTTTCCCACATTTTTCAAAGAGCCACAGACAGATACCCAGAGGAAATCATCTTTGGACATTCCACTTATTTGATGTACTTAAGACACATTTCTGTCATGCTTATGGATATTGTCATCCAATCTGCCCTCCTCCCCCTGCCCCTTTCTGGGAAAGTGATCAAGGAAGGCATGTACTCCCGATAACGCTACAGCATTGTGTCCACCAGTCATCCTACATAAATCTATACAGACGTGGCCTCCCAGGGCTGGGACAAAGGAGGCCCTCCAGCCTCTCAGCCAGAAAGTCAACTATCCATGTGGTATTTGGTGGACCTGATGAAGACAACCAGGTCAGTTGAGCTGATGTCAGGGGTAGGATAGCAGGGGGACACGGAGAAAATGGCAGACTTCAGGACAGGTGACCTGTGATCCTTAGATAAAGAAAACATGGAGGAAAAGGTGTTATTTTATACCCTGCTTCCATTACTCAAAATGAATGCCAGCTCTATCCATGTTAGTGGACATCAGTACACATCAATCATGCATGATGTGTATGTGCTGGGTCCAGGGATAGGTGTAGAAGGTACTCATTGTAGGTAATTGGGGGAGGATCTAAAATGTGAAAAAAGAGGGAAAACCCATTTCTTGCCAGTCAAAAGTAGTGATGCTTCCTACTTAGTCTTTAGAATCAGAACCCTTGGAACTGAAAACAATGGGCTCGCAAGTCCTGAGTCACATGTGAAGGGAGAAAATGAGCCCCAGTAAATGACTGTCCATCCAAAGGGTTCATAAGCTGCTCTGTTTTTGTGCAGCGGTGATCCTGCAGTATGTGTTGCTCTTCCTTCATGTGGTTTGGGAGCATCAGTGCTTTCTAGCCTAGTGTGGGGCTCCGTAGATGTCATTTTGGTGCACGGTAGCAGTCTGATGGGTAGATGTGCCAACAGCGGAGTGTTCACATGGAGCAGATGCCATGTGACACACACGACTCAATGTCAGAGAGGTGAGCCAGGGACCCCAGTGCCAGGTGGATTCAGTGTGTGGCCCAGAGGGGCCTGCTCTTTTATAGCAGTTGATTTTGGGCTATCAATTGGGAAAATCCCTGTTTCTTCCCTTTTTAAAGACACTCCTGATTTTTGTGGGTGCCCTTCGAGTATGACTTGGTCTGGTAAATAAAGCAAAGTGGCTGGCACAAAGGTGTGACTGTGGTAGGTGAAATGACACCTGTCTGGACAATATGCCCTCTGTATTTGAATATGACTTTTTCCTGGCCAAGGACACTGCTGTTTAGTAGCGTCATCTTTCACACTTTTTGTCAGGTACATAAGGAGAGAAAACGTCATTAATGAGTTCTCATTTGACAAATGACTCCATCAAGAGACATTAGCCCATGAACTTGGGCCCAGAGCAGACCCAGGTCTCCTGATTCTTAGCTGAGTTTTCCAGGCAGTCTTGCTTCTCCCCTTTGGTTAAAAACTCTCCCAGTGAAGATTGGACAAAACAAATTCCTCCTTTACCTGACAGTGTCAGATTCTCCCCTCTTCTGTTTTCCCTTCAGTTTTTGTAATTCAGTTTGACTGACTTCAGATAACTAAACTTTGGTCCACAGAGGTTGCATGTACTATAAACTGTTAAACACAAGAGATAGTAACTCTCCCCTGAATAATGAGGATACAAATATACTTAGCTCAGAGAAATGTCATGAAGATAAATTCAACAATTAGTGTAAAGCATTGCGCATAGTGCGCAGCAAATAGTAATTACTCAATAAATGTTTATCGCCATGATTACTGTTGCAATTAAGAATATAATTTTGCTGTCATAAACTCACTGCATATCCTTGGAAAAGTTACTTCCTTATTTTCAGCCTCAATTTCCCTTATGAACATAGTAGAAGAGTGTAGCTAACAGTTAGGAATCCATTTTCCAGCACTAAAATTCTATGGCTTGGGGATTTTCTTGACAGCAATACAACCAATGAGGGGAAGAATGTTAAAAAATGCTGCAAGGGATTCTGCATCGATATCCTTAAGAAGCTTTCCAGAACCGTGAAGTTTACCTATGACCTTTACCTGGTGACCAATGGGAAGCATGGCAAGAAAGTCAACAACGTGTGGAATGGAATGATTGGTGAAGTAAGTCATCTTTTCAACCCATGAGCCCTCATTCAGGTGAAGGGCTGAAGTCCTTGGGGGCGGGGAGAAGACAAGCAAAGGCACTGTCCCTTCTCTGTCTTGTCTCCAGGTGGTCTACCAGCGGGCTGTCATGGCAGTTGGCTCACTGACCATCAACGAGGAGCGTTCAGAAGTGGTGGACTTCTCTGTGCCCTTTGTGGAGACAGGAATCAGTGTCATGGTTTCCAGAAGCAATGGCACGGTCTCACCTTCCGCTTTTCTAGGTAAGTGAGCCTCGTAGTCACTGTTGCTTTCTCATGAGGATTTATAGGCATTATGTCTTATTTGCTCAATGAATGGACCCAGATGGGACCTTGTTCAGTTCCATGTAACCACATCTGCCTACGCCAACGCATGTTGCATTTGAATACTTCCAGTTTATTCTCCCCAGCCCCGGTGGACATCTTTCATTTATCTTTAGCTTAAAAATATCTACTGAAAGTGCAGTCACATATTCAGAGACTGGTCTTGATGGTGTAGAATGTAGATTACTAGATATATCATGTAGAGCCTTGAAACCATTTGAAGAATAAATCTGTTCACAGTTAATTTAAATCAGCTCATAAACCTTTCTTCATCCTCTGCCCCTCCTCCTTCCCTCCCCAGAATGACAATCATTTATTTACTGGATGTAAGAGTGAAAATAATGATGATAGCGCAGAGATTTATGCCAGTACTCTGATAAACAAAATATCAGTAATCTGGAAAGCATACACTGATTTAAAATTAATGGGATCATATTTTAAACATAGCTATCCTTTAAGCTGAATGGTTTGTAATGGCGAAAATCCTGTGTATTCTCCTTTGAGCTATTTATACATTTATGGCTTACATAAAAAGTGGTTGTTTTTTACAGCAAGGTCAGTGTATATTTTCTCTCATCTGTTTTTCTTCAGCACTGTGTGTACATCAGTATCCACGGACTAGGTAATGTGCCTAGAATACCTGACACTGCACAGAGCATGGCCAAATGTTATTTATTTTTTCTTTCCAGGGAAGCATTCTGTAGAGTGTTTGGGTGTCATAAATAGTTCTGAAAGTGGATATCTTGAAGATTATGGAATTCAGATGAACTCTTCCTTGGCACTCATGTCAGAGGGTCTGTCTAAAACTTGGGAAGATTTAAGAAAAACACCCCTTGGAAAAATGCTACATGAACAGAAAAAAAAAAAAAAACCCAGCTAGAGTCAGGTCAACTTACATTTTCCCAGAGTTAAAAAAGCACATTATCTACTAGGGAGCCAGAGCTGAAGACTAGAGCCAATTTGTAGAACCCACTCCAAACATCCTCTTCTCCATCACTTTTTCATCATCTATATGTTATATTAACACTTCGTGAAACTGCTTATGCATCATTCTCTTGAGTGAAATGTTGCCTAACAGGACTGTGGACACTGCCTTACACACAAAGACATATGGATTTGTTTTTGCTAACCCATTTAAGTTCTTGAAATCTTTACCACTTACTGGATTAGACGGTGCATTCCTTGATTCAACAGTCGTAACCTTTTCTGGAGTAACGCGATCTTGATGAACACACACTTCATTGTGTTTCTTTTGTGCCTTTGTCTCTGAATAAGCAAACCTCACTCTACCATGGTCAGTGCAACCACTGGAGGTTTAACCATGCTGCAGAATTTCCTACTTCCTGGAGAGACCTCACTTGTCACCTCTATTCACTCCCTCATTCCCTGTCAGACCCTTTAACAGGGATCTTTGTTGCTGGAGGTTAAGAAAGAGTTGGAGAAAATGAGTTCATAGAAAACATGGAAAGCGATCTGTTTCTTTTCACAGATTCTCTCCATATTTCCATAGTGAACTAGAGAGAAAATTTTCCAGTTCCATCAGAGAAAGGAAAAATATCAATTGGCTTATCTCCTAAAAATGGGTCACTAATATGGAATCTGGCCTCAACCCAGTTTCTCTAGATTTTTATAGATTTTTTTTTTTTATCTTACCTGCATTAGTAGAACATGGCCAAAAAATTTCAGATTTTTCTTTTTGTTAAATTTAGCCAAACCTCCTCTCCCCCTACTCTTCCGGCTGTATCTTTAAAAATAAAATGAATTATAGCCAGAGGAAACTATTTTCCAAGCTGTTTTTACACAGTAGGCTTAATATTTTTTTCTAGTCACTAAATTACATCCTTACTCGATTGACTGTGCACCCCTTATTTACGGTAATTATCTGCAGGTTTTGAAAGTCATAATGAACCGTGCTAAGCTACATTTTTCCATTCACTGGCTCAGTCATCTGGAAGAGCCAAAACATTCAAAAATCTGATTGCATTGCTCTTCATTATTTCCTTTCTCTCTCCTCCACAAACTCCATTAACTCACATTGGAAACACTTGCAGGTAATGCCTCTGAGCTTTTGTGTAAAAATGTAACCAGCGACACTTCAAGGACAGAAATGATGTTTCTTGCAATATTTCCATTCATTTAATTCTAAAAACTTTCCAAGCAGGTGGCATTCTTTGATCCAAAGAAATGCTGACCCCGAGTCCCCTCGATTGAAATTCCTTCATGGACAAATGTTGAATCTGTTTATAACCTGTAGAGGATGAAATCCAGAGTGATCTGAAAATATTTCTGGGTCACTCCTTAGAAACTAAACTTCACTGTTGTTCCAGTGCTTTTCTTCATTGTGGGGAGTGTGTGTGCAGGCGCGTGTGTGTGCATCTCTGTCTGTCTGAGAACAGCAGCCTTCAGGACACACATAGGTACCTCCTTACTAAAATCAAAGCACTGCAATAGAATCCTTTCATTTCTCTGTTTCTCTTCCATACCTTCAAGTCAGGGGACAGATGTCTGTGTTAAGTGAGAAAGCATGTGGGACCAGTAGTTTGGTCAGCATCCACCTAATTTTCTGTCCAGTTAGTGACGAGGGTGAATCACTACTAAATGAAGTCTCCTGCAGGTATATAGATGCTGACCTGTGGATAAAGACTTCATGAAGACTTTCCCCCAATCTCCGTATAATGGTATCACATCCTGCATAGACCAGGAAGTTAGCCGATTAGGGTGTGTGCGTGTTTTAAATCAGGACTCGGTTTTCAGGACCCTGGACAGCACACAGTCACCCTAACTACTTTAACCAGGGACTCGAGCAACTTACTCTGTGTGTGTGTGTGTGTGTGTTTTCCAGGTGTTCACCCATTTCCTCATTTCAGGGGCCCTCCTCTGGTGAGATTCTCTAGGCCATTAATATATGCAACTTGGGGAATTGCTTTACTATCTCTGTTTTTAAATATTAAGTCATGTTGAAGCTCCTAATTACTCATTTACTTCGTTTTGGATCCATCTCATTAGCAGATTACTATGCTTTCAGGGACGTGATATTGTTTATTACAAGTTAAACGGAACTAAGATAAATTTCAATTGTGGTCTCATTGACTTCGAGTTCATTTTTTGTTATTTAAGTCAAGTAAGTTGTGTTGCCTGATTTATTTATTTATTTATTTATTTGCAATATCAGAATGGTATTGCAAAGCATTCCTTCCAGGTCTTACATTATACAATATAGTTAAAGCTTCAGACATATTAGTTTCTTGTAATATATTATCTCATTAAATTAGAATTTGTGATGACCTCTAGCTGTGTAAGGTAGTCACAGACCTTAATGAGAAGGTTGCCTGCTATCAGCCTGTTTCTTTATGATTATTACTAGTTTCCTCAGGAAAACAATTTTAAAATAATAAAATGCCTACTATCTTCAGAAAGTGTTTGCTTATGAGTTCATCGGCATCATGAGCATTTTCCTTTCAACGAGCCATTTGGGTGGAGGTATTTTCAGTTTTTAAATTTGAGTCTCTTGATTTTCTACTAAATCTCTCATCATGAGTGGACAAAAAGGGCTCCCGTCAGCTACTTTTCATGGCCTCAAGCAGATTGGATAGAGATGCTAATTTAGTTTTACCTATTATCTCTTACCTTTCTAGAGGTAGCCTCTAGACTCTCCTTTCTATTGGTACTGAGATTTAGAACTTTATAACTTGACCTGCCCTTTTGAGACAGTCACCTACTGCCTGCGTCAAATGAAAGTGAACTAAAGAAAACTCCTTTTAGGGGAACCAACCAACCATTCATCTACTGTTTCATCACCTCTACTCTTTAAGTCATGCTTTTGCATTGACTAACCCTGTGGATAGAATCTCCTCAAATGCCTTCTCAATTGCATGTAAGCCTATTACTGCCATCAATAAGATTTCTAAACTGTTCAGATCTCATCAATCAGGATGAAAAGTGAAATGGGGAGTGGTGGTGTGGGCAGATGACAGCCTTCCAATGCTCCTGCCAACCCCATGATTTCATGATTCTTTGCTAATTCTCCATTTGCTTCTGGAATCCCCTGCATATCATCTCTCCTGCCTGTAAAAATGAAAATAGAGCCCTGTGCTGATCTGCAGGAGTCTTAGGATACACTCCTTGAGTCTCTCCCTGGCTCTGGTCCCTCCGCTGATGTTATACTTCGGTAGGACCCTGTGGCCTCTTTCTTTGCCTTCTAACATTTTTTTTCCCTTGGTCTTATCATTCCATTTTGTTTTTATTATCCTTGACCTGATTTGCCAAATGTCAGATGCTCGTCTCTATTTTTATCCGATTATAGGCAGTCTTCTAAAATACACCACAAATATTTTGTCAAAGAAGGAATGGTTTGAGCCTCTGAATAAATGATGACTAGTTTCTTTTGAAGGGTCAACTTCACATTCAAGAAAGTTTCTCAGGGAGCCTGCAGGCGCACCTCTGGTCTGCCCGCCTCCTGAGGGGGAAGAACTGCTGACTGATCATGTTTCCATTCCACTGGTCTGTTCATCTGCAGAGCCATTCAGCGCCTCCGTCTGGGTGATGATGTTTGTGATGCTTCTCATCGTCTCAGCCATCGCTGTCTTCGTCTTTGAGTACTTCAGTCCCGTCGGCTACAACAGGAACTTAGCCAAAGGGAAAGGTGAGGCTGCGTCCCTGCGCACGGTTCAAAGTCGATGCTGTTGAATTTGCTTTCCGTGAAGATTTCAGATCCCAAATGCATGATCCCCTAGCGCCGTGGCCTGAATGGTGCTCATCACTGATGGCACTTGTCATTCTGTGCCACTGTGGGCTCTGCACTTCAGCTGAAAAAAGGATAAAACAGAATGAATCATTTTAACCTTGTTGTAATATGTTATCAAGAGCTGGTAGGTGAAAATGATTGGTGTTCAATTTGTGGAGAAAGCAGATTTAAAGGAGTTTTTCTGACAATTTTTAATTATGTGTGTCAAAAGAAATGCTAAAATGGTAGTGAGTCTTGACTTTGGTCTCTGCAAAGAAATGACTTTATCCACTAGTTCAGAACATTTTCCAAGCGACTCAATCATGCTTGCATTTGTTTGACAATAAATATAATGATAAAGTGGTATTTTACTCAAAGAGTTACATATTCCTCTTGACAAGGCCTCACCTTAGTGCGTTGTACTTGATAAAGTGGCAATCAGCAGACAGAAAATTGAACTGGGGGCATTCATTCGCTATAACTCATTAAGAGGTGCCCATGTATGCTGGTTTTTATGCATAAACACATTACATCATTTTGAGTGCATTTTCCTCGATGCTCAACACATACTAAGTGGCAGATATTGGAAGAGTTCCAGGACCGAGTCTCCTTCCTGAAAAATGACTTGCAGTGGTGACAGATCTTCAAGGTACAGTCATTCAAAAACAAGACTCTTAAATTTGCAATGTATTCTTTTTACTTAGAAGGTTCAATATTGGAAACAGCCAACAGGTTGTGGGCATCTATTAGGAACATAGTTTTACTAAAATCCGCCCCCCGCCCCACTTTGGTTGCAATGATCGCAGAGTGGCTCTTACCACATAAACCACTCCAATCAGCCGTACATTGTAAAAAGAGGCTATAAATATTCATGTTGTGCTTAAATGAAAGAAGTACCAGAATCACTAAGAGGTCACACAGCCATTAAGGAGTTTTCCTACAGAGTGAAAGCTGAGTTTTCCGGCGTAGGGTAGATGTTCACATTTGCAGAATCGGTCTGTGTGGGCTGTGAATTCACATACTACTGGAGAAAAATTTCCTGAGAGGGGTTCCGTGCCGAGCCCCATACTACTGCAAGAGAATAAGATGGTAAGTCAGATAGAGACATCCTAACCCTCAGGGAGCTGAGAATCTAGCTGTTGAAAGATGCAGATACATCAATTAATGATCCCAGATTTTAATAAATGTCGAGAAGAAGGGACAAAAAGTAAAGTGCTGGGGTGGGGGCCTGATTTTAGACAGAAAGATCCAGGAGAAAAGGACTCTCGGAAGAGAGGACATTTCCGCTGTGACCTGAAGGACGAGCGGGGTTTGGGCCTGCGAAACCTGAAGGGAAAACATGTAGGCAGAGGAAACAGAATTATAGAGGCATCAGAGAGGTCTCTAAAGGTGCCCAAGAAACAGACAAGATGCGAGTGAGGTGGGCACTGGGCTAAGATGAAGTTAGAAGGGCAGCGTGTTGACCGCAGGAGCATTCCAGATTTTCTCCCCATACCGTGGAAGGGAAGAGGGGTGTGAGATGTGCAAAGTCAAAAGGTCACTGAGCTGCTCTGTCAAGACGTGGGGAGGAACAAACTGCAATGAGGGAGGGAGACAACTTAGAAGGACAACAATGAGTTGGCCTTGGATGGCGATAATGGAAATGGAGACACGTGAATACATTTGAAATTTATTTTGGAAAATAAAAATGTATCCAAAGATCATCAAGTGCAATCTCATCTCCTTTGACGGAAGCCCACAGCTAGAAGATGATGGGCAGGAACGGAATCTAGCAGGCAAACCCCCTTGCTTCTCTGTTAGCTCAAAGCTTTCTGTTTCCCCGTCCATCTGTTTGTGGGGATGCAGGAAATGACAGCTACTGTTTCTTTGCGAAATGGTCCTCTGTTACATTTTGCCTCACTTTATGGGGAAAGTTATATAGCCTGGTAACAGTATTCATGAATCAGGAATTCCCAAAAGTCTCGGGCACATCCCTTGCCACTGCCAATTTCTGAGTCCCAAAGAGCTGTCATTTCCGATTGCCATACGTCTCTAATAAAATTCGGTAGCTCATGAAGTAACTGGATGGATTCTTTTTTTTGCCTAGGAGTTCTCAGCCTCTTGGGAATATGCACAGAAGATGATAAAATGAGGCAGAGATAACCAGGAGAGATTGGGATTGAGAATAATAGAATTAATTGCCCTCTCTTGTGTGTTGTAGATAGATATCATAAGTATTACCGTTGCCCGAGCCTGGCCGCTAAAAGCTCACTTCTCCCAGGCTCCTTGCCCAGAACCTCATAACTCCCATCAATCTGAATTCACTTCTGCTACTTTATTTATTGCCACTCTGCTTGCATTGCCAACTAAAGTCTGAGTAGGTTGCTTTTTCATCTCTTCATTTACTTAGATGACATAAAAATTAACCTTCTGGTAAGGAAGACCTTTTTTCCTCCATGAAACGAGGGCATAAATTGATTTTTTTCTCCCTGTGCCAAACAGATTTGAAAGTCCTAACGTGTGTGTTTTGCAGCCTGCCTGCTCCCTGCCCCCATTAGTTTGGGCATGCTGCTCTGCCTCTTTAGTTAAGTCTATTGCAAGGAACATTCAAGAATCTTCAAAGGAAGGCATAACTGTATAAGGATATACAGAGGGAGAAAAAGTGCTGTGATATGAGTTCATTTTCCATAACCCTGCAACCAAACACCTTCCATCTGTGAAGAGTTAGAAGAATTACGCTCCGTTCTTCTGCTCCTAAATGTCTGCATTTGGAGAGGGTTTTCATCTGTTTAATTCCTGTACTGCGCACCATTTACATCTGATTCTGAGCAGGCGCCACCACCAGGGACGATCGGATCAGAATACCAAATGCCAGTCCCACCGAAGTGCACGCGTGCAGGCCAGCTCAGCGAGGAAGCCTATCACAGCCACGCATACCCTCATGAAAGGCTCTCCATTTATTAAGGAGATTGGTTCCCCCAGATGGAAATCAAATCCAAATTTAAAACAGGTCATAACACTATTTCTCATTCAAACCCACATTCTGCATAACCATTTTCTCTTGCTTTCTTTCATGTTCTTTTTTTCCTCTTTTAAGTGATGTGGCGAACATCCAGCTAGACAGAAATGTGGGAAGAATACTAATTTTTAAAGGAACCAAAGGGCCTGTGGGGGCTGTGATTCTGGGGTCCCGAAGTGGGGGCACGGCTGCGGTATGATTCCATCTCCTGGAGGCCTCGAGTGCTGCTGGTGGCCAACCCCTTGTGAACAAACACACTCGTTTGCAAATGTGGAATGCCCACAATGCTTGGAGAAAGCACTGAGAGTGTCCCTTCTGTCCCTTGCAGCACCCCATGGGCCTTCTTTTACGATTGGAAAAGCTATCTGGCTCCTTTGGGGTCTGGTGTTTAACAACTCCGTGCCTGTCCAGAACCCCAAAGGGACCACCAGCAAGATCATGGTGTCTGTGTGGGCCTTCTTCGCCGTCATCTTCCTGGCCAGCTACACAGCCAACCTGGCTGCGTTCATGATCCAAGAGGAATTTGTGGACCAAGTGACTGGCCTCAGTGACAAGAAGGTAAGGCCAACTTGCTCTCACCTCTGCCCGAGGGCAGATCTGAACGCGCTCCCCTCAGAACGGAGCTATTCCCCGCTCCTTTCATTGAAACTATCAGCTCAAAAGCACAAAACCAGAGGATATGTTTCTTCCTCACTAAATGGGCACATTTCTAAACATTTTAGGAACAGAACCTTCCGCTTAGCCTTCTGAGGTGTAAAAGGTTCCAGCTCTCACTTGGAAGCATAGTTTCTCTAGTGGTCATTTCTCATGTTGATATGGTCTGTGGATAACGCTCTGTGACTCAAGGGTGTGTCGTAGCTTAGGCTGGAGCCCATCCCTCCAAGGAGGGCGTGATGGAGAGGAAATCCTCTCGGGAAGGAGAAACTTGGGTGAAGGAGGGTGCTCTGCACTGTAGTTGCTTCCTAGCCCTGTGATGTCGGGTGAGTCTCTTACAGACTCCGTGAGCAGGGGAGGGTGAGCTGAGACCCCCCACCCCACCCCGATGAGATTCTGGGTCTGCCCAGAAAGTTCGTGGAGAGAGGCGGGTGGTCAGGGTCACACAGCCAGCTTCTTAGAAGCAGAAACAGCAAGTGGAAGCTCCCTGCGGGCCGGGAAATTCCACCCCGGGAAGGCACACGTGTGGACGACCTGTGCTGCCGGCCTCTCCCTCGGGCAGAGGGATCCTCGTCCATATCTGAGGGGAGGGGACTTCTCCCTTCCTGGCGCAGCCAGATAACCTTGACTAAACAGAAGGTCCTTTTCTCTCCTCTAGTCAGCCCTCACAGCAGCATCTCCCAGTCCCCCTGGAACAAAGGGAGCAGAGGTTTTTCATTCCCGCTGGCTCCTTTCCCCCACACATCTCCAGTCCTCTCCACGGGGCGGTGCCTTTCATCACCTGGAAGGAAGCGGCCCACGTCTGTCTCCACCCTCCCTCGCAGTGACGTGAGTGGTGGGATGTGAGTGACCCTTCAGAAACGCATGTAGGGGAAGAGAAGAGCTCAGCCAGGTACACCCTTCCATTGCCATTTTTGGTCCCAGATACCAGTCCCCAATGCTCAGCTCAGCACCGGGAGGACAGCACAGCAAAAATGTTCCATGTGGATAATTTGTCTCTGTACATCCTCCCCGCCCGCTCTTGTTGACGTGCGTCTTCTTCTCTCTGTGGCACGTGTCAACAAACTGCCGGATAGAAAATCAGTCCCTGAAAAGCATTTGAAAGATTAGAGAAGCTTGTCATCGAGAGAAGGGGGTCGGGGACAGACAACTAACTTCCCACTAGATCGAATGGCACTGTGTCATTGCGTCCCTGGTATGCAAACCCATGTCCTCAGGCCCACCCTCCAGCTCCCCTCCCTCTGTCCCTGCAACACCCGGTCTCTCACTTGCTGGGACTGGATGCGCATGGACGTGGGGCCTGTGGCCACCCAGCTGGGGTCTCCCAGTCGCCTTTCTCAGCTCAGCGTGGCCCCACCTCGACCGTCAGTCCCAGGGCTTCACGGGACCGTGACACTGGAAACAAGCTCCCAGTCCTGTCATTTGCTGTGTGCCGCACTGGTCCATGTGGCAGGACAAACACCCAGGTGCCTGTTTCTCCCAGACCAGGCAACCTCCGAGGCACCGTGTCATTAGGCCGCCATCCACCCTGGTTTGTCACATTGTCTCGGCGTCCCAGTTTCGGTCAGTTTGCCAAGTGAATTTGGCAGACACACTAGCTCCAGATTGCTGGAGGGGGTGCCGATTTTCCACCCACTACCCCTCCTCCCATCAGCGTCCACCTGAGCCCCCCACCCGCTCTCCCCACAGCCCTGCTTGCTGACTCTAAGACGTGGCTTAAACTCACACCTTTGGCTGGTTTCCTCGTCTTCCCTAACCTCCTTCCTCCACAACCTCCCTGGTTTCTCCAGGAACCCTCCCCTCCCCAGCCATGATCACCCAACTCCTTGCCTTGGCTGCTGGCTGACCCCTCTAGCATCTGCGGCCCCTGTGAGTCCACATCCAGAACCTGCAGGAAACCTGGGCTCTGCCTCCTGCGGCCTCTTCTGGCCTTGTGATGCTTTGTAGACACAAGGCTTCCCAGGCCTCCTTACTCCTCCCTGCAAATGTGGGACTCGTCACCCGACTGAGGCTGTGGAGCCCTTCAGGGGTGCCATGTGCTGTCAGGCTGCCCGACTGTGGTTCCGCCCGGTTCCTAGAAGGCGCCGTGGCGGCGGGAGCCGCTCTGGATGGGTGGATGGTTCAGGAAAGTTCCTCAGCAGCGCATTTGGCTTTCTTCTGCTAGTTTCCAAGGCTTCATAGCTTTGCGCCTAAATAACACAGTCGCTTGTAGGAAAACTAATTAAAACCACTAATAATTTGACTGACCTTTCTGACTTGGAAACACCTAGTAACAGACACCGTGTCCCCCAGAGACACAGCTCTGTTTCCATGCTCAGCGCACCGGCAGCGGATAGCTCTTTTAATTAAATGTTTGATACAATTAGATAAGCAGCAACATTTTGGAGTAAATAAGAGAGATGCTCCCAGAAGATTAATAGCAGATATACCAAGAAAGTCTGCAAAAAAAAAATCTGTATTGAATCAATTTATTTTAATTCTGTACACAGTCGCTTTTTTAAAAAAATCATGAACACCGAATGCCAGTGTAACAGTTCAGGCTTACAATACTTTGAAGACATTTGCTTTGTTAGCGTTTTCTGTGAAAAAGCTCCTTGGGAGCTCAGGCATAAATGGTGAATTCGGGGTGGGTCTTCCCTAGGGGTTATTAAAGGGAAGTTGGAACATGGGTGGGGATTTTTCCTTTTCCAGAATGTTGGGGATCACTATGGTAGGGGAGGACCATTTCTGGGAAGCATCATTATATCTGGGGCTTAATGGACCAGACTCATACCCCAACTTGCCATATAATTAGGTTGCCCATATTTCCTTGAGACAAACATGGGACATGGGGAGGGTTAAAAACAGGACAGAGGGAGGGGAGGGGAGGAGGCGGAGTAATCCGAGCAGGAGCAGAGCAGCCAGGCAGCAACCAGTAAGTACTACACAATGATGATCGTGATCTCATAGCACCATGTGTGGCCCGGCAGCAGTTCATACCAACAGCCAGTACAAGAAATTTTGGTACCTTAGGTGAAAACCAAATGGGTCTCTATAAGCCATTTTACATGCCATTTTAACCACTCCAGTGCCCCAAATGCCCAATAACCCCCACAGTGCCAGAGATAACCCCCAAAAGTGCCAGAGATAACCCCCATAGTACGTACCTGATGCTCGACCACACTGTGGTGTTCAAACCATTCGTCACGTTGGGGGTCTGAAATGTTATTGTACTGACTTGGCCTTCTGACACTGATGGAGGGAATTTGGGAACATCCCGTGGTGGATGAGCCCACGACTGTGTTCTCGTGGAGCTGGGCTGTGCTGGGCAGTCCTCATCCTCACGCTTGTGGACTGGCTGGAGGCCTCGGAGCTGCTCTTCCCTCTTCAAGCCCACACATGTCTGATGCTGACATGGGGCCCACCAGCGAGAGAAGACCTCAGAGACAGGGTTCCAGTAGTCAGATGCTCCTGATTCATAATCGTGGAAGACAGATATTTTAAATGCATATGTGGTTTTGTAATAGGAATGAAGTTCTGGTCATTTGCTGTATTTTTCCTAAACACGTATGGCCCATATCTGCATCTGCTCTCTCCACCAGAGAGGGCTTTCCCTGTCCCACTACTTGACTGGTTTCCAGACCCGCTCACATGTTGAGGGAAGCAAAGAGTTAGAATAGCATCCTCTCACCCTCTGTTCTCCCAGCTGGAGGGAGGTCTGTTCCATTATTTGAGTAAAGTCTCCCTGGCAAACAGCAGGTGACGCGGTGAGGGATGTCATTAGGGGCCGCCAGGTGTTCTTTTAAGCTTTCGATTTATAGATGGAGAAACAGAGGCTCAGTGGCCTTTAGAGGTCGCCTCTAATCACTCAGACCCTAAGAGGCAGATGAGAAGCTGAATGGTCTGAACCCAAGTTCGGGTGAAGCCGGGGACAACGATGGCGGGCAGTGCTAGGCGTCACGGTGGTGCCCGTGCTGTGGCCCCGACGGCCACTTCCCACCACCCCTTCCTTTGCGGAGGCCTGCGTGTGTCTTCCTGCTGGCATGCAGAGGCCTCTGAAAGAAAGTTGCAGGTGCAACCATTCCTGTCAAAAACACACGTTGTGTCCCTGGTGCCAAGCCCTGCAATTCGGGACAGGAGCTGTGGTTGCCTTGCTCTTCATGCTCCAGGCTGTGACTCTTTGATGAGCCACGAAATGAACTGTTCTGTGACATTTAAATAAACAGAACAAGACGGGTAAGCTCAGCGCCGTATGCAGAGAGTGAGAAGGGGTGTGTATGTGCACGCATGTGTGTGTACGCGGCCATGAAGGAGACACAAATGCATGGTGAGTCGTGCTTTAAAAGTTGACAGCATTTAGTCTCGAGGGAAAGGCCCCTGGGTCCCCATGCGTGGTGCGTTCTGTGAGTACATGAAGGCCAGGGAGGGCGGAGATGCATCACCGAGGCTGGAGGTCTGTCTCTGCTGGTGCACAAACCAGAGGCGGAGAAGGGGAATCTCGAAGAGCTGTGGGGCTGAGCTGCAGCAGACGAAGTGACGTGGAAGGCGTTTAGTCAGAGGCCATCTCCCTGTCCCTGGAGACAGGTTCCCACAACCAGATTTACAAGGAGCACTGCTCCCTCTGTCCCCCCAGCAGACAGCGCAGTGCCAGTGGGCTTGGGCTGGGGCCTCCGCTGCTGCTGGTGACGAGCGGAGGCACGTCTGTGGGAGTTTCAGGGCAGACATCACACACGTGTGCACACACGCAGGCACATGTGTCCTGCCGGAGGAGCTGATTTGATGCTACACAGCCACGTCCCCCAGATCCACTGTGGCGGCATATTAGGCAGCCACGTGCCTAATTTAAGGAAACTATTTTCAGCTGGAAATTTTAATTAACAGGGAAATGAAGTGTGAGTCTGGAGAAAAGACGAATGCTTCTGGTTGGTCTGACTTGGGTGGACTTGATGCCTTCTCCGGCCATTCTCAGTTCCGTGGGAGATGCAATGGCCTGAGGTCAGAGGGGTCTCGGGATTCTAGTCCTGGTTTCATTAGAATTGCTGAGCGTTCTTCCCAACCTGGGTCGTAGGGACCTCACCTCTTAGCAAGGACGGGGCTGAAGTGCCCGCGGAGGAGCCAGGGAGTTAACCTTCCCCGCGGTCAGGCACCTCAGGCCTCAATTCCAGGCCACTGCTCACTTGTAGTATAATCCTAGAGTCACACGCCTCTTGAACCTCAGTCTTCTCATCTGTAAAATGGGGTCGCTGAGTGGAGACACCTGGTAGGGCTCCTGTGAGGACGAAATGAGCTGGGATTTGTGACGTTCTCAGCACTTGCTGGCCAGTCCTCAGAGAGGCTTGATCACTGTTGTCATGACTTTCTAGTGCCAGAATCCCATAGTTCATAGGCAAATTCAGTCTGTTCCTTTTTCTGTTCATGATGATAATAAAAATAAGGAGTAGTAACATTATTATTTTGGAGTGCTGACTCTGTTCCTGGCACGAGTCCAGTGCCTTGACAGACGTCATCGTTTTGGATCGTCCCTTTGACCCCACACGAGAAGCACTGACTTGCTGCTCTCTGAACAGACAGGAGGCCAATGGAGACCGTGCAGGGACGTGTCCTATCTAAGGCCCCACCGTTTGTAGTAAGTGATAGGACCGGGTTTGTGGTGAATGCTAGGCCTCCCCGAGATGTGCCACTTTAGAGTGTGGATTATTTCAACATGAGGTCAGCCAGGGCCCTGTGAGTTCACAAGAAACCTTTATCATACCCTTAAACACCAAGGATAATTGAGGATATCACCCAGAATTGGAGTTGTTACCAGAAATAGCCTTTCTTTCTGAGAGATCTGTGCATGCGCGCCACAGCAGGCAGACATCTCATTACAGAGACTCTGTCTGGTCTTCATCGTGCGAGTCCCCTCCTCTTTCCTGGGACCCCCCAGGCCTCTCTCCTGCCCCTTAGTTGAGGATACAGACCCCCATTTTGCCTCACTGGTTTGGAATCCATCTAGATTCTCCATAGGTATCTAATTCATTTTAACCTACTGATCTGTCTGATGTTAACTAGTTTGCTTGACCAGCCCACAAAGAAGAGGAGCAGGAGACGGGAATCCCCTTCCCTCCTCTGCGGGCCATGACCCGGACCCACGCTCATCGCCACTGCCCTGTGTGGCCTTTGGATTTTGACAGGGCTGCTGGGACTCAGACCCCGGTCTCAGACTCCTCTAGTTGAATGGCCCTGAGACTGAAACCGTGACAGCCAGCCCTGGCTAATCAGGGGCGACCAGTGAAGCGTGAGCCCGGAAGCTTTATGGCGGCTTGAGCGCCCGATGAGGCTTCCCTAGGCATCGTCTCAAGGGGTCTCCCGCGGAGCCTGCCTTTGTCGGGGATACATGAGTCCGCCCTCAGCTCTGCACAGGTGCAGAGAGCACGAGTGAAGGGGGCATGCGTGAATCCAACACATAGTCATTGCAGGGGAGGAAAGTTAGCGTCCTGCCCCGCCTCCAGGTCCTGGACTGAGGTGCCCTTGTCATAAACGACAGACTCGCAGGAGGAAAACAAACAGAAGTCCACGACTGGTGTAGACAGGGGACAGGCCCAGGAAAACTAAGTAACTCCCGGAAATGGCCCAAACCCTCAGCTTAAACTCCGGCTTCCACTGAAGACAAAAGAAGGACGGGGTGGTAAGGACAGCTAAGGGAGGCTGCCAGGAAAAGCGCGCTGACGGAGGGCGTGAGTCTCATGCAGGGCGAAGTCACTGCTTTTCCCAACAAACAGTTTACAGTTAGAATCCTCCTCCCCTTCCTGACAAGCAGAGGTTCCCCCTCTGTAAGCACCCCGGGGGGGATGTCGGGGTTCAGTTCCAGACGCGAGGTCAAGGGGCTGCTGTGGCAGAGCGAGTGCCGGGAAGGTTGGGTTTGCAGCGCAGGGGAAGCTCTGGTTCCAGTGCCGACGCTGAGAGTGTGAGAGCGCGGTGACTGAAGAGGACGTGGGTCGTCGCCTGCTGCTGGCAGAGCGCCTCAGAGCGACCTGCGGGACGCGGGGTGGGCACACCCCTTCGGTGCGGGCAAGCTCGGCGTCGGGCGCGTGGCCGCCAGAGACCGCGGCGGCGCCCTCCCCGACGGAATTCTGCTGCAATTGGTTCTGAGCTGCTCGTGTGTGTTTGCCGCTTCTGCAAAAGAACCAGGCGAAGGGCGGGCCCTGCGGGCCCTCCAGACCTGAGACGCTGGCCTGCGAGCCACGTGAAGTCCACGGGCCCGGGTTCACTTCCTGGGGCCGGGGAGGAAAAGCAGGATGAAAAGCAATTCGGTCAGGTCAACAAAAAAAACAACTAAGATTCTTTCTGCTCCTCTTCCTTCCTTAAATGCTTCCTCCTTCCATCCTTTGTCTGTTAAAAGATTGAACAAGCCAGGCTAAAACACTCCATGCCAAAGAGGCGTCTTCGGGGTGGCCAGTCCTGCTGCCGTCCGTTTTCTCGGCGACGTGAGTGAGCTGTGAGCGGCACTGAGGAGGCGGGTGACTGGTGGGCCTCACGGAAGGGTCACTGTGAGGACTGAGCGAACCAGCTGCGGTAATGCCTTCGCTCTGAGCGCCGCGTGTGCCGGCGACAGGGTGTCCCTCTGGAGGACCAGGTCAACCCGACGGCTCTGCGGCACCGCCAGCCGGGCCCTGTGCGACGCACCAGGGACGGTGCCCACGGGACACTCTGCTTCCAGCCTCCTGGAGCTCCCAGCCCAGTGGGAGAGCCGCTCACGTGGCAGGAAGCACAAGAACAAGCTGTGTTTCTGTCCTGTTCTAGGGCCTGCGTGAGTGTGAGTCCTGATGCAGCAGGACGGCTGACTCCTCCTCTGTCTCTAGTTTCAGAGGCCGCATGACTACTCCCCACCCTTCCGGTTTGGCACGGTGCCCAACGGGAGCACAGAGAGAAACATTCGGAATAACTACCCATACATGCACCAGTACATGACCAAATTCAACCAGAAGGGAGTGGAGGACGCCTTGGTCAGCCTGAAAACAGGGTAAGGAAGGTGGTCCTTTCTCTCCGCAGGCCCGCCCGCCCCGAGCCCGACAGAGCGGGACTCTGCATGCCCCCTGGTGCTTCTCTGCTCCCGGGGGGGTCATCTGGAGGGGGACCCGCGGGGAGGGCGGTTTGTTCCTCTGATGAACATCCTAGGTTCCCTTTTGAGTTGTGTTAAAGAAAAAGCCAATCCAGGACGCTTTGAAATGCAAAGAACCAGAGGAGTTTCTTAAACTGGTGGAGACGTTGGTCCAGCTCCATGGGGTGTTTTCATCAGCTAGAAAGA
Organism: Solenodon paradoxus; assembly: GCA_004363575.1. Taxonomy (NCBI): domain Eukaryota; kingdom Metazoa; phylum Chordata; class Mammalia; order Eulipotyphla; family Solenodontidae; genus Solenodon; species Solenodon paradoxus. The sequence continues at coordinate 15,671 of RJWH01005645.1, read as the reverse complement.
CCTGAAGAGGTAATGCGTTGTTTCAAGTGGTGAACGCGCAGGGCGATGGCTTTTTTTTTCTCATTTTAGTAGGCATCTGAGAATGTTGCTTTATGTGAAAGTTAATGGGCTAACGTGGATGAAGGAGAAGGGAAATGTGGAGAGAAAACCATGGACTCTCAAAGAATGCCTGTAGGAACAGCGACATTCTCGTCCTCGGCAGCGCGCTGTAAATGACGGGGCTGTAAAGAAAGGGGACAGCACTGGTCAGGAGTTGGGGCTGCGGCATCCTCTGTGTGCCCTGGGACAGTGGCGTAATCACTCTCAGGCACGTTTGCAAATGAGATGAATAATAGGACCTGATTCAGAAGCGCCCTGCGAGGATGAAGAGAGGAATTGATGGGAAGCATTTTGGACAGCGCCTGGCACGCAGGCAGGTCGTGATCGTTCGTGCTGTTACTTGATGTAAAGGTCCAGTTCTATTCCCTGGACTCTTCAAAAACAGATGTGTGAAGTGTGCTTTCAAAATGATTCCATTAAAATGGTTTTGTGTTAGATGAAATTGTTTAATAAGGAGCGTTTTGTTTATCCAAAAAATTAACTTGGGCAGAATGTCTCAGCCGTCAGGGATTTCTAGCCCGGAGATGTGGCCGCGGGCAGAGGCCTCACGCAGTCTGCTCTGGATGGTTCTGCAGGCCCGTTGTGAAGGCCCTGTTGCCCTTTGCGTCTGGGGGTGAAGTCCCCTCACCAGAACGGTAAGATTTCTGCAGAATTTCTCGGGAGCTTTGGCTGATAGCAACTGCTGCTCCCGGTCTCCTTGGAATCTTCCAGGCATCTCAGCGGCAGGCGGGGTGCAGCATTTATTGAGAAGCTGAACTCATTACTTATCCAAAACGAATTTCATTATGGCTCATTCGGGCTTGGGATGATTTTTGTCTAACTTTGGGTTGTAGTATAACAAAAATGCAGACAACCTCTTAAGGAGACTGCTTGACATTGTGACAACTGACCATCCAGCTGAACAATTAGTAAGACAGGGTCCCCAGAAGCCTCCCCACAGGTCCCCTCTGCCAGCCAGTCTCTCCTAAAGCCATGGGCTCCTGTCCCATCGTTTTGACATGTAATTGTTTTACCATTTGCTTTCCTTCTCGCGCATCTTCTGGCTCAGAATTCTGTTTGGGAGATGGGGGCCTGTCATTTCAATAGTTTTATTCTCTTCGTTGTATAGATTTCACTGTGGGCTATAGAAATTCCCCCGTCCTCATCTACGTGAGCACTGGGAGTGTCCCCTTTGGGACTTTTAGAAGTCATGTCGTGCAAGTAAGTCCATTTCTCTTGGCACATTCCTAGGACTGGCAGGGCTGAGCTGAGTAAGTATGTAGACGCATTTTAGTAGGCACCAGAGAAGACAGACTTTTTATGGCTTTCTAGTTTAGCCTGGGATGTGGTGTTTTTGTCAGCCTATATTGTTGCTTTGGACAGATGCTGAGTGTAAATGGGATGACGGTGGTTAGAAATAATGGTTGAAACCTGGCTGACCTCTTCTTCATTCGTCATCTGGAGCACAAAATGAGTTGCTTTCTTTCTTTCTCGATTTTTTAAAAGTAATGCAAAGAAAGAGTAGAGCCATGGAGAACAATCTTGGCCATAAATTGTACAAATTGTTTTCCTGGAAGCCATTTATTAATGATAACATCGATCTTAGCAAGTAGGCAGATGGTGGGTTTTCTCTCTACTTAGTTGCCTGTGGAGAAGATACTTTACTGTTACTTTGCACTCAGAATCCAGAGAAAGGAGTATTAGTCTTTTTTTTAATAGTTGCATGCACCCTTAAGGGGCAAGGGCATGGCAGATGCTCTAGAGATTTAGTTTCATTAGGTTAATGCTGAGGGAAATGGCTTAATGTTTAGCTGGCACCATGGTTATTATTTAAATTAAATTTTGAATGGATGATACATTTGCAAAATACAAAAATCAAAAAGGATATAAAAAGGGAAACGATAGAGATCCTTCCATACTGTCCATCCACCTAGTACCCACATAGTGCCCACATTGACTAGTTTCTTTGTATTTTTCCAGGTATTTTCTGCTAATGTCGAAATAGCTCCCAAGTTATTTTTTTAATCAGGTCTTTTATTGTGTAAATATGCAATGTAGTATTTAATTAGTCCCCTATTGATGGATATTTAGGTTGTTTCCAATATTCTTCTCTTGTAAAAATACTGCAATGAATATCTTTGTACATATGCCACAATAAGGAATACATTTCTTGAAATTCTATTTCAAAGTCAAAGACTACACATAATTAGCAAATATCCCTCCAAAAAGTTACCCCATCAATGAATGAGGAGGCTATAATGATGGAGATGATATTGCCCCTTAGCTCTCTGGATTCTATTCAGTCTAGTCAAGTAATCAAAATTGCATCAGACAGATTAGCGGGAGAAAAAGAAACCAATTTAGTTACATACATATAGGGAATCTGTGGAGAAATGATGATTCCAGGATCCGTGAGAGAAAATGAGGGTATGAGGAATGGGATAGGGTCCCAGAGTTTAGCTAAGAAATGGGATAGGGAGCTTCAAAGAGAGAAGAAAGAGACTCACATGACAAGCAGAACATGACTCACCTGAGGAAGACCAGAGAAATGCTCTGTAATTAGATCTTGGCCCTGTCATAGAAATAGGTTTCTCCAATAGAATTGTTATTTCTCGTAATACCCACAAGTTTTATTCTTCTGGGTAGTTAAGGGATTACTAAACATATCTCGTGAGCCTGCAGGGCCTTGACCCCACCGTGGTGTAACCCACCTGCCAAAGTCGGTTCTGAATATTTTAGGGGAGGCCTATTTCGAGACTTTTTGGTGCCTATCTCCCCAGTTTCTTTGCCAACATAATATATAATCAAGCTTCTAAAATGCTGTAGCAATTAAAACATGCTGAAGTGAGTTTTAATTTGCACTCATCGTTATCAGCAAAATTCTGCCATGTTTTCATATGCAATTAAAAGCCATCAGCAATTCTTTTTTTGAAAACTTAAATTATTTTTTCTATTGGTTTATGAGTCTGTTTTATGAATATATGTTTTAGAGAAATGAGCTCTTTATTTGTGATGTGGTTACAAATGTCTTTCCCAGTTTTTTGTGTACCATGCAGATTTTTTGTTTTCATGTTTATCTGTACCTTTTTTTTTTTTTTTTTCATGACTCCTGGATTTTGACTCATAATTCAAAATTCCTTCTCCACTTGAGGTCACAAAATAATTTTTCCTGTTTTCTATTTTGGTTGTACATCTAGTAACTGATTTTTCTTGGTGTGCAAGTGAGATGTGACTGTTAACTCACATCATTATGAGAAACTTGAGAACTACACCGAGATGTGACAGACTCTTCATGTTAATCATGTCTGCTCATCATCCAACAAGACTTCTGCCTTCCAGGTGTCTAAGAGATCTTTTCCTTTCCTCTTGCATCTCATTTCCTTTTCAAATGCTTCGTTGTGAAATGTAATTTCAAAATATCACTTGTATTATCATTTTTTTACAGTAATAAATATCTGCAGGTATATGGTTTAAGAAACAATAATAATAAAAATAAAATGAATTCCTCATGTAACCATTACCCCACAGTGATGAATAGTCATTCTCCTAATGTATCACATACAGCACCTCCAGAAGTTTTCATTCCTCTGGAAGGTAAAGGGAGGTTGTCCAGTTACTTCCAAACTGTTAAATTAAGGGTCTATCCTTTATATAGCTCCCAATACTTTAAAATCCAGCAAGCCCTGGCTTAGAAAACCTGGAGTAGATAGCTCAGCCTCTGGGTCCTGTCCCTCCACCCTGAGATCTCAGTGACACCTGCAGCCCGGTGAAGACATGCACACATGCGCCAGGGTTGGTGAAATGGAGAATTCTGTATGGGAGAGACTTGGATACAGAGGGGCTTTGGATTGTGGTCAGATGAGTCTTCTTGCTTGGTTTGCATCCAGTCTCTACCATTGTCCACACTTGGCCTTGGACACATCATATCACTTCCCTGAGTATCAGCTTCCCCTTCTAAAAAGTGAAAAGGATAGGTTATTTGATTTCCAGAATAGTTCTGAGATTCACTGATTTATGTTGAACGCTTGAACACTTATCTGGAACTCTCCAAAGCACAAATTCTAGACAGACCTCATCTAGACAGGGTGGCCCATTCTGTGGAAAGGGTTTACAACAAAGCGTCAAAGCTGGGCATCTCCAGCATGACGAGCAGGCCCTCTGTACCTGAAACATGGCTGTTTGTTAAAATACACGTTTCTAGACCCAACACAGGGGCTTTTCTCGAGTGATAGGACCCATGAATCTACGTTTTAGCAAATATCCTCCTGCTCTGGCTGATTTTGACACTTGAAAAGTTGAGGGTTACTGATCTTAAAAGAGTCAAAGAAGCACATTTTAGTGAGAGCAGGTCAACCAAAGGCTTATCTCTGGGGTCCAGAATTGCTTCAGGAAGACTACTGGCAGAGAAAAATTTGAAAGTATCTTGCAAAGTCTCATTTGTTTATTAAAGTTTATAAATAATGGAGCCATAGCATTCCAGAAACTATAAGGGAAATCCATGAGAAAATAAGATGTGATGTGCAAAAATCCTATGGACAGAGCGCATTCTTCAGGAATGGATTTGTAGTGGCAGGAGGGACCCTCTTGAATCAAGGGAGGATGAGTGGCCTGTGACCCCAGATGAACAGACCAAGGATTCTCAGATCATAGCTGGTTCTGAATGAATTGGGGGTGCCGATGGAAACATAGGTCCCCTATGCCCAGTCAGGCTGGGGAGCAGGGTCTGGGATCTGCACGCCTGGCCAGCCCTGTAGCTGTGCACATGCTCTTTGGGTGATTCCAGCATGCACTAATCAGATTTTGTGAACATCTGCTCCCGAAGAGAGAGCTGAAGCCAAAACAACAGAGACGGATTTAGATTTCCAAAAGCTCAATCATCAGAAGCTGACGTTCTGCCCGCAGTTTTGCCAAGTGGGCAAAACTGCAAGCATAGCGCCTGGACCAGGATTCAATTAAACAATCAACGTCCCCAGGACTCTGAAGCCTTATACTTCAAGACACAGCGGGACAGTGAAAGTTTTTCGTTTTAATTGATTTTGTTTGTAATTATATGTATACAAATGCACGAAAAGCCCTCATTTCCTTCCGAAGCATCAGTCTTTCACTTTCAGTCCTCGCTGTCCCCGAGTGCCCATCTGATTTCATTCCCAGTCTGATAATGTTGGGAGCAGACCGGCATCTTTTGACTCCCTGTCCATGGAGAGGTTCAGTTTCGCTTTTCTATGCAAGGCGCAGATCGTCTTCAGTGAAGTGTCGGTGCAAATGAAAGGAGGAGAGGTGGTCACTTCCACCTGCAGGTGTCAGAAATGACTTCATAGGAAGGTGACCATTGAAGGTCCTAGAACACAGGTTCTCAAAGCTCTCAGGGTTCAAGAACCAGGCTTTTATCAGTGATTCAAGTACCTGTGGTCTGTGGGCTGGGAGAGGACAGTTGGTGGAATGTGAAGAGACTGCTCTCTCTGGAGGTGACTGCACCAGAAAGAAGAAGGGCATTTCAGCAGGAGGCTCAGAGTGAGCAGAGGCAGGTGGGGAATGAGAGCTTGGGTCCAGACATACTACCATGGGAAATGCCTTGGGAAAAAAGGCCGCCTTATTCCCATATCGCCTTTCTGTGTATTAGGAGACCAAACCATTTCCGATGTGACTCTCAGTGCATCACACGCAGAACGGCATGTAAACCTCGTAATACTCCCGTGAGCCAGGTACCGTTGTTATTCCCTCTCAGAGATGAAGAGCCTTGAGCTCCATGAGGTGAGCTAATGAACTAATAGGCTATTTCACTAAGTAACTCATTGTAGAACTATTAACTGTAGGAGGCTAGACTTGCCTCCCGACATGGCAATAAATAGTAAGAGGTTAGAGCTCAGAGGAGAACTGGAAACTGAGGTTTTCTGTGATAGAAATCCAGAGCTGTGCATATTTACTATGTATGCAATGTGCATGCATCATAGAATGTATGTTTACTCATCGACCATCTGAGCATCGTTCAGACAGCAGCTTCCTCAAAGGAAACTGGTCCAGGGATGCTGTGGCTACCCCAGTGGAGGTCGGCCAGAAGGCCTGAGATCCTCAGTGATGTTAACTTGTTATGCTGAGCAAGTCCTCACAAGGACGCCATTGAAGCAGGCTTTATTAGCTGTATTTTGTCAGTCACGCAGAATCAAATGCAATGGGTTTGTTTTCAGCAGCTGAGTTCGAAAGCAGGCATTGGCATCAGGGTTCAGTGAACTGCTGGAGCTGTTTGAAATGGGAGAGCATCATCTCCAGAGAAAATCACATTGGCGATGACCTGGTTTCTGGGATCCGCCCCCAGTGCTGCAAATAAAACTCAGAAAGAACCGCAGCCACATTGTAGAGTGAGGCTTTTTTTTTTTTTTTCCCTTCATAAAACTCAGGAAAGCACAGACATCTCTCTTTTATTTTTGGTACTTGTTAAATGATATAAAAATTAAGTTAACTGATTATTAAGGATACCTAATAAGTTTTAAAGATAGAAAAGAATGGGGCAGGATGGAGTAAAGTGAAATCCTGAGTCTGAACTCAGAGATGGAGAGAGTCAGAGAGAGAGGGGGGAAAGCAGAGGCAAATGAGATACTTAGATGTATTATCAGAGACCTTGCTGGATGATGAAAGTCTTCAGTTTTCTTCTGTTCTTAGCGCATTCTCTGTAATCAAAGCGTTACATAAAAGAATGAGAAGAAACTTTTCTTATCCGCCTATGTCTCCATTTCCCCCTGCATTTCTTCTGGTATTTGCTCACCTGTTTCACACCCAATGGGTGTGTGCACATCTCTGCCTTTTCTTAATTGATACAGTGCAGCTGCAGTTTTCACACTGCGTGCTTTCACTGAGGAGAGGGATATTCACTTATTCATTGAACTTGGGCGGCTCTGTTTCCACCTGACCTTGGAGGGCCCTCAAAGATTTAGATTTTTTAGAAATGCTTGCTGATACTGTTCTGTAGACCAATTTGTCGAGATGTCATCCTGTATCAATTCTCCAACTCCCATGGCCAGGAAGAGCATTGCTTTTCTTTACTTTAAAACATGCTTTTATCTTGCGGTCAGCACAATTCCCACAGCTCCTCACCGTTTTCTCTCTGCTCGGGCTCCTCCAGAGTGCAGAACTTAAGTCATGATCCTCATTCACAACTCATGAGCTGCTTCTGGATGAATATCTCTCGGGTGACTTTCCCTAAGGCCTTTGTTCCCACGCACCTCAACTTCACTTAACTTGAATGGCTTTATCCATATGTTTGAAGCCCAGTCCATTGCCTTTTGCATTAAGTTACCTGAATCATTTTGGGAACTAAGAAAGGTGTTTCTAACTAACAGATACCATTGGGTGGGAGCTTACCTCCGTGCCAGGTGCTGGTGTGAATGTTTTGTCTACATTGTCTTATTTAAACCTCATAACCACCCTAGGAAGCAGTGACAATCATGATTTCCATTTACAATCAAGGAAATCGACACAGAGATGAAGCCATTGTCTGGGGGCAGACTTGCTTCAGAGCCCAGGCTTTGAGTCGGTCTGAAAGAAGGAATATGAGCGTTCCTATAACATTGAACAGAGAACCTATTTCTAAATGCCCACTATTGTACAAAATCCAGTTTCCACTTTGTGCATACTTTTAGATATCTCCTTTTTCGCTGAAAGCCTCAGCACTGCTTTAACAGGGGGCAGTATTTCTCCTTCCACTGATGGAAGGGCAGGGAGAAATGAACTCTTAGAGAGAAAGCAAACCAAAAACTGTTGTTTTCTATTGTATGCCAACTACTGAATGTGTGTGCTAGGGGTGCTCCTGGAAGACTGGAGAAGAGGAGGCCCCTGTCAGAGTCTGTCTCCTTGGAGGACCTCTTAGTGACTGCTGGATTCACACAGGGACTTCAGATATGTGGTCTCACTCCATCCAGCTCAGCCAAGTAGGAATACTCTCCATTTTCCAGACGAGGAGACTGAGCCTTGGGGAGCAGAAGCCATTTGCATAAAGATTACCATCCAGTGTCCGGAGCCAGCACTCAGACTCAACCCGGCTTCTCCTGCTGCCCACCGGGTGCTCGGGCTCTGCTTTTCCTGACAAGGGTCTCTGGAGAGGGTGGCTCCCTTTGTTAGGGGGAGTAGGGAACTAGAACCAGGGAAGCTGCCTGTGCCCACCAGCAGCTCAGATTTGGAAACCCCAGTAGAGAACTTCTCTTTTCTTCACGTGAACAAGGGAGCCAGGTTCCCGCTGTCCCAGGTGCTGAAATGGTCACACGTTAAAGTGCCAGCTTGCAGGTTCTCCCGCCAGTGTCCTGCTGGGGCAGCAGTGGGGAGGAGCGGACTTTCCTGATGCTGGACTCACACAGCCTCAGGAAGCCTCAGCACAGGCTGGGAATCGCTGTCGCACCCCGTGGTAGGTGCAGATCCGATCCTAAGCAGCTTCCTCTCCCCTGCCAGGCCCTGCCTCCTTCCACTCACAGAAATGCAGGTGGGGGCACAAGGACTCAGGTGACACACTGGCAGGCTTCCTAAAGCTACCATAACAAATTGCCCCAAACTTGAGGGCCTACAACAGCAGAAATGTGTCCTCCTACAGCTCTGAAGGCCAAAGTCTGATGTCAAGGTGCCAGCAGGGCCTGCTCCCTCCCGAGGCCTCAGGAAGGGTCCCTCCTGCCTCTTCCAGCTTCTGGCAGCCCCAGGCCTTCCCTGGCGAGTGACCACACACTTCCAGTCTCTGCCTCCACCTCCACACAGCCTCCCTTCCATGTCTTCTCTTCTAAGTCATCAGAGTTAGGGCTCCCCTGAGTCCAAGATGATTTTACCTAGAGATCCTTGGCCAGTCACAGCTGCAAAGGCCCACTTTCCAAATAAGGTCCCCTTTTGGAGGTTCTAGGGGGGACATGGTTTGTGGGGAGCTGCTATTCAAGCCGCCATGCTCACCTGTGGTACAGTGGCTCTTCCCAACAGCGTCTCCTGGCAGGTGTCCAAGGCCAGCACTGCCAGAAAAGGCTCTGGGGGTCCTCACTGCTCCACGCTCTAAGCGTGTGCTGCAGGGGGAGGCACAGCCCACCGTGATGCCGCGTGCATACCTGCATTACCTGCGACCCCACCGTGGGGCCATGTAGTTGATGTGCTGGCTGGTTCTCGGACCTCCATTCCTGGCCGCCTGGGCAGCATGATCTGGCTAGCCCTCACTCTGTGCCAGGCGCTCTTCCAAGACTTGACCTCTCATTCCTCATTAAATTGTCACAGCTGACCCAGGAGGCTGGATGTCCAGTGTCTGCGTGGTGGACACAAGACGCCATCACACAGGGAGGCTAAGCCACTTGCTCGGGCATGTGCTGGTTAGCAGCAAAGCTGGGTTCCGATCCGGCTCTCCCATCTCTGCCCTTGCCACCACGCTGCATTGCTTCTCATTAAAGGATGCATTCTTGTTTTTAAAAGTCAAAACTTCAGATACACAAGCAACCCCCTGGCCAGACCCCAGTCCCAAGCCCCGCCCCCACCCAGGTAAGCATTGTTATGTTTCAGTCACATGCTGTTTCTCTGAGACCCATGTCGCATGCATTTGCAAACATTCATACGCCTACAGATAGTTATAAACTCTCGTTCTGTTGGGAGCTCAGACCGAGGTGGTGTGTCCCAGATTGGCTTTCAGTTAACTGTTCTGAAGAGCCTTGGTGTGTGTAGCTGTCTTCTGCCTTCATTGTGTTCAGCTGTTGAGAAGAATTCACAGTGTGCGGGCAGAAACGGTCTGTTAAACACTCCACGGGAGTTTGGTCATGGGCGGTGTTAGACACCTTTCCTGACTCCTCTGGGCATTTCTGCAAGGACTTCTCAGGAATGAAGATGAGAAGTAGACTTTCTAGGTTAAAGAGTTCAGACCTTCTCGAAAACATTAGACTTATTCATATTCAGTCAGTTGGTTGATTGATTTTCTGAGGGACCATGAAGAAGAACATGGACTTTGGAGGGAGAAATACCTAGATTCACACCCTGTCCTGTGTCACTTATGAAATTAATCTCTCTGGGTCTGTTCCCTGCATTTGTAAAATTCCATCAATTCCTTTGAGATTGGAATCAGTTGACTTCAGTAAAGTCTCTTGTCTGTATTTGACACACAATATTCTCAAGTATTGATTCTTCCCCCATTCTCTTTCCCTTTTATGGCCTCTGAGATTCTCTTCCCTCTGTGTCCCTTGGTGACAAGTTCAGCGCAGCAGCAGCCCTTCCCCTGTGTGATGTGATACTTCAAAGCCAAGCATCCCAGATGAGAATCCTCTCTCTGCTAACATGGGCTATGGGACCTTGGACAAGTTAATTTACCCATTAAAGACTCCAGTTTTCCCTTTCACAATATGAAGCTAATCATGACTTCTTCACTTAGGAACCATAACTTCAGAGTTGTTGAGAAGATCCAGAGACAGACAGGCAGGAAAGCAGTGCCGGGTCCATAGGAAACATTCGAGAGACGTCTGAACAAAAAAGACACATCATCCTGTGTTATGTACCATGGCAATTGAAATGAATGGTTAACTCTGATCCTAAGCCTTGAAGAGATAGTCTAAGGAACTGTATGTATGCAGATTTACATTCTAGAAGGGATCAATACCTTTCCTATGTCAGATCTTGAGTCATGGTGGGCAGAAAGAATAGCATTTGCATAATGCTTTATAAGTCACCAAGCACATTTATATCCCTTGTGTCATGCAGCCTGTGCACAGCCACATAGGAGAGGTTGTTTCCTTCTGGCCAGATAGGAAGATCAGGCTTTGAGGAGACCCCTCCTCCCTCCTCTTCCCTCCTTTCTCTCATCTTCCCTTCCCTTCCCTCCCTTCCTGTCTGCTCCCTCTCTCCCCTCCTTTCCCTTCCCTCCTGTGTTTTCCTGCTTCATCTGGTGCCTGCTTGTATTTATATCTCTCCCTTCCTCTTCCTCTCTCTCCCTCATTTCCTCTCTCCTCTTCTTGCCTCTCCCGGCCTTACAAAATTCTCAAGCTTTTTCTCAGTTGTAAACAAAATCTCCATCATGAGATTTTTGTATTTTTTAACCCAGTTCACAGTGAATATTACTGGTAGAAATAATCAACACAACTTAAACTGACAAGAGCTTAAAACACACAAGATGAAACTTGTTATTGACTACAAGTTCACAGATGACTCAGATTTTCTTAGCCAACTCCAGTCTCTGCACACCTTTGACCCAGGGGAGGTCGACTTGGTGGAAATAAGAGCCACAAAAGAAAACTCAAAATGGCAGGAGTTCTAAATTAGTAAAATTTGTTCTGTTGCAAACACTGATCGATGCATCACATCCTTATAAAATTTAAACAGGAGAATTGATCCCAGTAAAAATCGTTTCCAAAAAAATTGCAAAGCATTTAACTATGCGATGCAAGACATCCATCTAGAAATTGAATTAGCTTAATGGTGTTGGCTCTGAAAAATGTTTCCTTAGTGAAAATGCCCTCATGTTGGTAAAATTCTGATGTTCAAATCTGTATCACAAATTCAGAGTCGAATAACCACTTTCCGAAGCCGGTGGTAGACCCTCCTGTGCTGTGGACATGTGTGACCCAGTGCCCTGGACACGTGACGTGTCCCCTGTCCCGTCAAGCACTGCCAAGGGTGTCCCGCTCCACGGCACCACTTCCTGGGCCCTGTGTCCCGGGTGGTGGTCTGCCTCCCACTGCTCCTGTGCAGTGAGACCCCCTCCTGCCACCACAACCTCTCTGTTCTTAAAGGAAAGAGCGAAGCCAGCAAACAGTCAGGAATGGAGGAGGAAGAAGAGCTTTCATTTATTTTTACATTAGTTGTTCATGCTAGTTGTTTTCTCCTGCACTGGGGCTCGAACCCAGGGGTATGTAGCTGTGTCCTTCAGAGGCGACTGACCCCACCACGACTCCACCAGGGCGTGCTCACAGTCTCTTGAATTTGCTGCAGAACATACCATTTACAAAACAGCTTCTCTTTGGTTTTCATCCGTCCAACAGTCAGGCCTGTGAGAGGGGGTGACTCCCCCATTCTACGATGCGAACCCTGAGGCTTGGAGAGATCCCAGAACTGGGCCTTCTTCGTAGAACTGACAGAGTGGCTTCTGCTCCACCACTGTCCCACAGCTGACCTCTGGCCTTCGAGGCTGATGCAGTTTCTTTTCCTAGCAACACTTTGATGTGACCTCAAAAAGACCTTCCGTTATCTTCAAAGAGATGTCACAGTTTTGGCAACACTAGACTAGATGTCCAGCGCGCACACCACACACACACACACACACACACACACACACACACACGCACTGCAGTTTCTTTAATTCATCAGAACAAGTCAATGTCTTGTTAAAGGCTTCTTGAATGTTAATGAATGAATAATTAACTCTAACTATATAATTAGCCTTTAAATGTGCTGAGACCCCCAGAGAGCATCTGAAAACATGCGCAAGTTGATGATGAGCTAAAACCGGAAACTTTTGATTAGGAAATGTCAAGCCGCTTGACAATACCAGGCCCAGACCCCAAGGAGGCCAGGCCTTGCTTGATGAGGGCCAAGGTCCTCTCCTGCAGGGGACGCAGATTCCTGGACAGCCGTCGGGCCGCGGGCGAGCCTACAGGCTGCGGTGCAGGCTCCCGAGAGAGGGAGCAGGGTCGGGCTCACACTGCAGAAGCCAAGAGGCTCTTCCAAGCTGTCCGAATTCCGGCAGGAAGCCTGCAGGGGGAAGTGGCGGGGGCATGGTGACTCCCCCCTCCTATGCTGCTTTGTGAATTTGCAGAGGGGAGCTCTGTTCCCTCTCTCATTCCGAATTGCTGTCATTGTTAGCTTGCCTTGAGGACTGCTGGGACAAGGGGAGGCCTCTGAGGTACCTGGCCTGTTGTGGGGGATGTGGGCTCTTCATGCCGGGGAAGCCCAGGTGTCTTGTCATTTGTCACAGTGTTGGGAATGGAGACTCCCTTCTGTGGGGAGTGGAGACAGGTGGAGGCTGTGTCCCCAAGGAGGTCCTGAGACTGTCCTTTGGGTCTCCCCTGCCCAGCAGAGGGAGAGCACTTTGCCAGGGACAGCTCTCTACCTTGGCAGGAGCCTGGACGGTGGGAACAAAGACAGTTTCCTCTCGAAAAACAAAACCCCAAGCAGAGCAGCCTGCCCTCCCGCAGGTTCCACTCCCTGCAGACTGCTGGCTTCCCCAGGCCAGCCTCTCCGTTGATCCGCCCGTCACCAGTTACCAGACAGCAGCCCAGAGATCACCGCCTTCCCTGTGCAGCACCAGCCCCGCCCCAAAGCTGCAGGTCCAACGGGCTTCCGTTTCAGGTGTGTGCTTCTCTTTTAAGCAGAAGCCCGAGCAAAGACACCTGAGCCAAGACGCCCCGAGGGTGGCGGAGGACGTGCTGGGGCAGCGGTCCCGTGGAGGGGACTCCAGACTGCACACCTCAGGCCTCTTCTGGGAAGGAGACCGAGGAAGCTGAACAAGCCTCCAAATCTAGAAGGAGCTCTCATCCTTACTCCTCTGTTCTGAACATGGGCCTTGACGTAACGCTACAGTCCCCAGTCTGAAGTCCCCAGGTCACAGACCTGCCGCCCTTAATTCCACACCTGTTGTCTCATTTGTGGCCTCTCTCAGCAGACAGAGAAGGTCCCGACGCTGCTCTGACACGGGCGGGTGTCTGTCACTGCCCCTCGGGCCTCGATGTCCTTGTCTGGCAGTGCGGGTGCCTGTCCGCACAGTCAGAAGGTGTGTGTCGTGAAGTGTCGTGAAATGCGCTCATGGTTTTCAGGCACTCACGCCTGCCCTTCAGTGGCCAGTTTGCACCGACTCTGTGGCTGCCAGGGCCCACTGCAGATTCCCACCCCACCGAGGTGCTGACGCCGGGCGCTGCAGGGCAGGAGGGCTCACCCACCCCAGGGGCGCCAGTGAGCGGCTCGCCTTCGAGTGCCCTGCGCACCTGCATTTGTCGGTCCTCTGAGGAGCTCAGAGGCGAGACCAGTGTGGCTTCGAAGGAGATGGTAAAACCCCAGTTGTGGGCGTCTCCGTGGCCAGTCGGAGGTGTGCCGGCACCGTTGCAAGTGCTGCAGCCTCATCGAGAGGACAAACGCCATGCGGGACTGAAGTCCTCAGGATCCCTGTGTTGTCCAGAGTCTCCATGTCCCCACGGAGAGCGACAGAGATTGTCTTGAAGAATTGGTCACTACAGCTGGGTGGGGCCTCGGCAGGACCACAGTGATGACCTCACCTCGCAGATGAGGCAGGCTCCCAACACATCCAAACTGGACCAGACCTCAGATGCCTTCCCGCTGCCCCTCTGCCCTGTCCCACACCCAGCTGCCACCACCAGACACAACCTAGCCTGACCTTTCCACCTCCCACCTCCCGTTTCCGCAGGTCTCAGTGTGGCTCACTTCCAGAAGACTGCTCTTTCGAGGCTGGTCAGCTCTGGTTTGCCATCAACATTGACGACGCCTAGTTTTCTTCCTCTTGTGCTTAGATGACCTGAGGTCCTCCTTATAGGCTCAGAGCACAGAACCAACGCCCGGGATCAATGCTTCAGAGTCTATGATCTTTCCCCTCCTCTAACCATTACAGAAACAAAAATTAAAATGAAGAAGGCAGCTGTGAACCTTCCGAATAGTTCTGTTCCCAGAGGGAGCGCTCAGCAGCTGTCTCTGAAAGGAGGCAGCATTTTACACCCTCTCCTGCCACTTTTATTTTTCTTTGCTTCACTGTTTTATGTTTTCTTGTTAGAGAAAGAAAGGCAGTAAAGTTGAGAGAGTGGCAGGAAGTCAGGTTAATCTTCTATTCCATTTTCCTGTCTACTTTAGAGTTGAGACATGCATCCTGTGTTCAGAGGTGGGCATTTCAGCTTTCTTAAGTAACTTTAAAACTTGGAGACAATCCACAGGCCCCTCAGAGGGACCTCAGGGCGGGGGAGCTGGGGGCAGCGCCAAGATTGAGGGGATTGTTGGATGTTTGCCTTTGGAGGGTGTGACTGGCAGGGGCACATGGGACTTCTCGGCTGATGCCCGTGGGTGCTGCTTTCAGGGACACATACATCAGGAATCACTGACCTAGCGCTTTGATGCACAGAGGTTATACCTCAATACAAACAGAAGATCAAAACAAGAAAAATCTGTTTATTGACATGAAAGCACATTCGCTGGGTGTGATATGAAATGAGAAAAGAAAGCAATTTGTGACATCATTTGTAGGGTAGAATCATATAATGGATTCAAACAAGGGTTGGCCAGCTGCAGCCTCTGGGCCCGTCTGCTTTAGTGCAGGAGGATTTCTGGGAGCAGCCGAGCCTCCCCACTCCTGGACACCCCGGCGCTTGTCCTCGGCGTCCCCCGGGCACCGCAGCACAGCGCCGGGGACAGAGGCGCGAGGCCTCGCTGTTCTGGAGGCTGGACGTCGGAGATGGGGGTGTCCCTAAGGGACTCGCCACCCAGTTGGGCCGCATGTGCGCTGCCGACTGAAGCGGCCCGGAGGACCCAGGAGAGGCGTGGTTTCCTCCGCTGGGGACGCCGGCGGGGCTCGTACGAAGCAGTAGCCGTGGCGCGAATGCCGGGGGACTCAGCACACGAGTCTGGCAGCCTCGCCTCGGGGGCGGGGGCGGCGTCTGCCCACCCGAGGC
>RJWH01005644.1:0-71909 GCA_004363575.1 Solenodon paradoxus | reverse complement strand
AGAGAGAGAGAGAGAGAGAGAGAGAGAGAGAGAGAGAGAGAGAGAGAGAGAGAGAGAGAAAAGCGGGTGGCAAGTGATGAAGTCAGTCAGATATAAAGCAGTTAGATAGATGAAAGAAGACCTCATCAAAACACTATGTTTTAGCAAACTCTAAGAGTCATCCTCAGTGGATCACAGATTTTATGTTGGAAATTAACATGAGCAGTCCTGTAAACCATTGCTGTCCTACCTCCAACCACCATTTATAGGGAGAACAAAAACACTGAGCCCAGGTGTTTAGTGTCCTGGTTTTGTTTTTTTGTTTTATACTTTTTTGAAGAAAACACGACAGAGGATTAGTTTTTTATCCTGGAATAGATGGTTTGTCCAGCTGTAGATGCTGTAGAAAGGAAGCTGAATGTTAATTACATGTCAACAGTAATTATGGTGATTATGTTTTTTTGAATAGCTATTGGGAATAGCTGGATTCACATCTAGAATGTGATGTGAATGACATTTTAATAGTTTTTAAAAGAAAAAGAAAGCAGCCTGTTACTAAGGAAATTACAGTGAATAGAATTATAGTAAAATAGGTTTTTAACAAAGAACTGTAACAATTATAGTTACATATGAAGTATATAGTATATATATATATATATATATATATATATATAGAAAAAAAGTTTTGAGACAGGATTCCTTATTTAAAAGAAAACCCATTATCCTAAATCTTTTCCTCAAGGTTTCGTTAGAATGTTTTAGGCTGTAAGTATCCTTCTAATTTCCCCAAGAACTGGGTCAGATCATAGCTTCTATAAACCTATCATTTTAATGATAAGCTTTTTATATACTACTGGAATTCTAGTACTATGGTAACTTCTATGATAACTTCATTTTTATTGAATTAATTTATTTGAAAACTCACAATTTGAAATATTAATATTTAAGGTAGCTATCCTATATTTTATATTGAAAAAAAAAGAGAAGGAATTCACTTGATTCTTTTAAATAGAGCATTTACTTCATGTTGTTAACACGTTTCATCTCAGGGGTAAAATTAAATAGTCTTCCCAAAATGGAATTAGAACATCTACAGAAGGGAGACACTTTGTACCAACTCTTTGTAATTATAAATTGCAGTTCAGTGGTGTATGTAAGCATACTAGCATTCATTCATTCAATAAATATTTATTGAGCTCCTACTGTGTGAAAAGATATATACAAAAGATGCCTGAGTAGTAATCCACACCATTGCTTGGTGAGATTACTAAGGAAAAGGATATCTTTTCATCAGTATTAGTGGTCCCTGTTTCAGCTACTGTAACCTAGTAATCCCTGTCCCTCTGCCCTCTCAGTTGAAAAACATGACTGACATATAACAATAAACAAGATAGATTCAGTCCCTGTCCATATCTATGGAAGCTCTTCAGAATGTAATGGACAAGTAGTAAACAATGAACAATCTAACTGAAGAAATACAGATACTTGAAACAGTGAGATCACACGGGGAGCATGCTACACAGGTTAAGGAAACTTCTCTCAGGTAATGTCCTATTAACTAGTAGCAAGGTGGTACCAAATACAGAGAGAGGGCAAGTGTAAACAGCAACTGAGGAGTGCTGAAAGCACAGAGTGCAGTACTCATTCAGGATGTGAAGCTAGTTCTGTAAGGTCAGGTCATAAAGGGTAGAGTGCAGACCAGAAAAGGTTCAGCATTGAGGCTGTAGATATGTGTAGTGTTGAATTCAGATACATTCAGGGTCTTGGGTCATGTTAAAGCTAGGACTTCATCTTAAGAGCAATGGGAAACAGATAAGGGGTATTGAACAAGAAGACTGCAATGATCAGATTAACCTTTAAGAATTATCTCTTAAGCTGCCTTGTGATGAATTGTTTGGAGAGACTAAGGTTGGCAGCTGAAAGAGTAGTTAGCAGACTTCTTACTGCAAGATTCTGGGTAGCAGATGGAGGTGACTTGATCTAGGGAATAGAAAATAATGAATGAATTTGAAAGGAACATTAAATAATATAATCTACAAAATTTTGTTTACTTTAACTTGAATTCTATGTTACTAGAGAACATATTGATGTGCCGGTTTCAATACAATAACAAAATAACAGCAATCAAAAATAATAGCAGACTAGGTGTTTCCTCTTTGACAGCACTTGATCAGTATTTCTCACATAACCTTCACAACACCATTCCATTATAGTCATTTTTTGATTCCCGCCTTATAGAGAAAAAACTGGGAAGCAGAGAAGTTGAATGTTTTGCCCAGGATCACACTACTGCTAGGTGCCAGAACTGGGATTGGACACCAGCAGTCGTCTCCAGAGCCCATATTCTTGCTGGGAATTAATGTTGGAGAACAAGAATGAGTTTTGTATAAGATCTGGGACTTGAGGTATATGAGCAAAGAGTGTAGCTTTAGATCATCAATACCTTGTGTACCTGTTAGAATCAATAGCCTCTGTTTTCAGCAAAATGTGTTCCTTTTGCTATTGAGTTTGGGGGTACGAAAGAATAAAGAAGGAAGAAATCAAATAACTAACAGTACAAACGTGGGCCATTCTCTATATGTTTTTCTTTAGGTGCTTTATTCCTACTCTTCACTGTGCTGGATGCAGAGAATGTCTTCTTTTTAATCTTCCAAGCAACTCTAGGAAGCAGGCAGTGTGGCTCCATCTGATTAATTCAGAACCTGAGATTGACAGAGGTTTTAGCTTTAAGTCCAAGGTCATTTCGTTAGGACAGGGCAAAGTTCAGTCTGACTGTTTCTTTTTACAGAGTTCGCTACTTATTGCCTCTCAAAGAGAAACAGAAGACAGATTATAAAAGCAGGGAGACACTCAGGCAGAAAGAAACAGGGATTCAAAAACTAGAAAACAAGAAGGCAAGCTTTACTGGGTGTAGAATTTGGAGCTGGGCAAGATTACAGCCAGTTCTCATTGGAATAGCAGGAGTCTCTTCTCTTCACATTGTTGCCAAGTTCCTAGATACGGATAATGTGTTCTATTAACTTTAATGCCTCACATTGAACTCCACAACAATTATAAGTCAGGGCCAGAGCATAAGTTCCAGTCTAGATATTTTTATGTCAGTAGAAGTGGTTTGGTGCCCTTTGGATTGTCACAGATCAGTCCATGTTGAATTCCTGAAACTCCAAGCCTCGACTTACCTCTGAACTTTTTTGCAATATATACCTTGAAATTAAATTATTCATGTTCTAGTCCTAGGACTTTACAATTGGATAACTAAAAACACTTAACAGGTAACAGAGCACAGGCAGTTTAATTGATGTATTTCTTTACCTAGGGTCACACATACACCTGGTGGTAAATCTTACACATAGTTATTTCCATTACATCTTGGGTTTCCATGGGGAAATAACATAAACGATTAAGGACTACAATAGAAATAAACTATTGCTGAATAGACCATAAATGACTCAAGAGTGATAATGCTATATCTAATTGTCTTCTTCATTCTTCTGATAAACACAGTGCCTAATCTGTAACAAGCTCTCAGAAAAGTGCTTAATAGAATGAAGGCTAGCAAGAGGTGTGACCAACTTACTCGTGTATAATACAAGGCTGATATAGTATAGAGGTCACACCTATGGATGCTGAACTCTGTCTGGGTTCAAGTCATCCTAGCTTCATGTATGACATTTAGCTCTCTTGACTTCAATTTTCTCATTTATAAAATGGACATAATATTGTGTTAAGATACTTCACTTAGAGCATCTCATAGGGCCTGACATATAGTAAGTGCTCCATAAGTATCTGCTGATACTCATAAGTGAAATGACACTCTCTAGCCTTGAATCATTGGGTCAAGGTATCTTTGCTCAAGAAATAAAAGGAATAAACATGCAGAAATAATTCCTTTTGAGAGGTGGATTCAGAGGTACAATCCAGTTTTGTTTGGAAGCAAGACAAATGGTGGGTTGGGTAGATAGGGTACTCACACAGTAACCCAGCATGGATGTCTCCATTTTCTCAACCCAATGTAGCTACTAGAACTTTCAAGACCAGACATTGATATCATTGATCTGTCATTTAGAAGGCTAAAATATCCAGTTTCATTTGGAAGGAATAAGCACTTGTGATGGAACTCAGCAAAGATAATGGACATACTAAAGGCAACTGCCTATTGATTGATTCACAGGTGTCTTTAGAAATCTGGCTAACTTGGTTCCTGAGTTGGAGACATGTAATGCTCCCCCAAATAGCAAAGAAGTCTACAGGCTTTGTCTTGACTGCCTATAAAGAGTCTTCCCAGTCTTCTCCATGCTTCCGCCCTTCACTCCTCTTCATAAGATCTCTTCTCTGTGACCCAACCAACTAACCGAGGATTTTGAGCTCGTCTACTCTCTTCCTCCCTTACCTATTTTGGCAATCCAGAAGAGCCTTGTCTTATCTTCCTACAGATTGAACAATTTACAGCTATCTTTCTTCTTGTCCCAATATGGCCACAGCATACATCTTGTATCCCCTGTTCATTCCTCAGGGCCTTCCATTTTGATTCTCAAAATTCCTTTCTTTGGCCAGCAAAATTCCTTATGTATCAAAAGCCATGGCTTTCAAAGCTATTGTTTCTGATATGGGCTTCAAAAACATATTTTGAAATTCAGAAAAACTAAACATCAATTTTTTTGTTCTCTTTAAATTTCTGCTATAACCACACCAGTCCTGCTTGAGGCAGTGTGGTCCCTGAATGACAGGAGGAAGGGTCATAATCAAAGAAGGGAAGAAAAGCACAAAGATTGATTCTTTAGTGTCATATCTTGCTATGTCACATCCCTTCATTGTGAGTGCCACTTTCACAGTTCAGCAAGTTGACTCTTTGAGTCATTACTGAATTGATCCCTGGATTATGTTGCCTTGTTATGAAGATGTTAAGTGAGGACTACAGTGTGGAGTTTCTCCTAAAATTCATATTAATTATTCTTAACTTAGTAATTTTACAAAGTTTAAATATTTTCCCTTCATAGATGTTTATTATTTGTCTTATTTCATCTTCACAACTCCATGAGGTAGATGCTAGTATTGTCCTTGACTTATAGATGAGACTTCTACATACAGAAGTTTTGAGATCATCATTACTGCTTTTCATCACTTGCTTCCCACTCCCCTTTTTAGTCCTGTTCTACCTTCTATGACATAAGTGTATAATTTTCTTTTGCAAATAAAACAGGAGTAGAAGTAATACATGTCACTGCTGGGTCTAGAATTTCTAAGAGTCAGTATCCAGTTTATCATTCTCTCTTTCTCTGTGCCTCAATGACATTCCAGCTAGTGGAAACTTCATTTACTTGCCTTCTGGAATAAGAATGAAATGGAGAAGAACCCCATCCATCCCTAAGGACAGGTAACATCATGCAAGAAAGAGAAATTTGTTGTTTTAAGCCACTGAGTTTTGGAGGTTGTTTATTAATACAGCTTAACCTTGTCATCCTGATTAATGCAGAAGTAATTCATTTGTGCAATTATCCATTTATCAATTCAACAAATAATTATTGAAGAGCTTATGGGTGCCAGATGTTGGCTAGGTACTTGAAAAGCAAGTCACGATATTTGTCTTTATAGAGTCTGGTTAATTGTCCACCACAATCAGGTACTTAATTAAATGATAGAGTCAGGTTTCAGACTCATACTATTGGATTTCAGGGTTTGTGCTCTAAAATACTGCATTCTACTCTCTTAGAGCTTTCTAGAAGAGTTTACAGTTAATTTTTTAAATCTTTGTGATTCTGGGTCTGTTCTATCTCAAACAGCAGACAAACTATATTCCTTATGAGCTGTCAGTTCAATTGTGATCGACAAAGCAAATTGCATGAGATACATGATCAAAGAGAGGATGAAAATATGACATAATTTTGGTTATGCTTTATGGCAGGAGCATTGGTTGTATTTTCTGGCTACCTGACGTCTTTTAAACATATTGCTATATCTGCAGGGTTTTTTTCTCCTTGATGGGTTCTACCTAGCCTTCTCATTTCCACCAACTTTACAGCTCTAACAGAATAATATGACCATTCTCTATCTATCAGGATCACCCTGTTTAGACTTCAATTCAGCAGAGAGCAACTCTAGGACTAAGGTGTTCTGTGGAGTCTGTTTAGCTGGTTAGGGGCAGCAGAGGTTCCTGGCTTTCAGAGGATAGTGATAGTGGGCTGAATGCCTGACACATGTGTATCATTTGCAGTAATGCTGTAGTGTTGAAGTAGCTTATTCAATAATAGTACCAGTGCTTGGGGGAGCAGCAGTCTTCTCTTCAAGCTAGTTTTGGAACTTGATTTAGGGCACTATTCCTAGAAATTTGGCACTAAGCCCAGTTCTGTAAACCTCCCAATAATTCTGTAAGCTACCCACTATCCTTTAATGAACTTGTTTTCTGCTTAATCAGCCACAGTCAGCTTCTGCTCTTGCAAGTCAGAACCCCAACTGATGCAATGTGAAAGCTGAGTCAGAAAGATTGTGAACCAGAAAAGGGAACAGCAAATGGCTAATCAAAAGGTGGGTAGGTAGGTGTGTGGAGAATTAAAGTCTGGGACATCTGATAGGTGGTAAGGGTTGAAAGGAGGTGAGCCTCCACTCCACCTTGAACAAATGGAGATGGGCAGCGTCCTTCTGTGGAGCCATGTCCTCTTAAATATGGGCATTCAGTCATTCAGCAAGTATTTATAGAGTACATAGTGTGAACCTGACCATGTGCTAGGCAGTGGGAGATATAATGGTGGATAAGCAGCATAATCTCAATAGTTTTATGTAATGGGAAGGCTGATTTGTTCACATTAGTGGACAAATATATAATTAGAAACTTACAAGAAAGTTCTATTCTAATTGTATATAGTAGGATGACATGACCTAGTGTGGGAGGTCAGGAAAACCAACCTGATTAAGTGATTTAGGAGTTGATATCTGAAAGGTAAAGAAAAGCAAGGGATGGGAGAGCAGAGGAGATCACTCCCTGTCAAAAAGCGAAGGGCCTAGACATAGAGGAATGTGGTGCATTGGCAGAACTACACAATTGATGAGACTGTAGTGATGAGCAAAGGGGAGAGGGGAGAGGTATAAGACTTCAGTGGTACAGGGAAGATCATGCAGAGCCTGGAAGCTCTAGTTAGCATTTTCATCTTTTTCCTAAAATCCATAGGAGACTAATCAGGAGTCGTGAATACTGTCAGGTTTTCATTCTGAAATGCCTTGCTGACTAAAGTGGGGCCAGTGGTTAGGATGGGAAAGTGGAATTAATATGAGAAAATAAATTAGGAGGCTATGGCAACAGTCTAGGCCTGAGTGGATCTGAGCAGGAAAGACAGAGAGGAGTAAAGTGATTGAAGAGATAGAGAGGAGGAAATCAGTGGACTTCTTAATGAGTTAGATATGGAACTGTCCTGACTCCAGCGTTCTTGACTTGGGCAACTTATGCAAGAACCATTGGAATAATGTAACACTGGGCAGCAAAAGAATGTGAATACTGTCTTCAGTCTTGTGTATCTGGAGATTAGAGTGTTTTTATAATATTCAAGAGAAGATAATAAGTAGATAATTGGAAAGAAAGATCTGAAGAAATATGGAAAGTTTTTCCACTGGAGATGTCTTTCTCTTGACCTAAAAAGCAGGAGCTCATGAAGTTAGGATCTGAAAAGTCCAAATTTGGTACAGTTTTATCAAGTACATATCTTGTACCAAGCACTAGAGATATGGAGCCAAGAAGGGGATACTAACATCGAGGAGCTTATAGTTGTAGTTGAGAAATAAAAGGGTTAACCCCAAACACAATAAAATGTAAGTAACGGAGGCCTGCACAGAATTCTTTTAAAAGACAGATTTTGGAGGGTACATTTATTTTAAGGTTGAGATACAGGGGTGGGCTGTGTTCTAGGAAAGGTGGACGGTATCACCAAGGCTTAGAAACACTGAACAGTATATTGTTCTTAAGGAATCACTAATATTGAATATGGTCGAAGCAAGAGAATTAGGAGCTCAGCAGTAGTAGAAGATGGGGTGAGAGATTTAGGTATAAGCCTGGTATCAGCAACCCTATAAGCATTTTGAACTTTAATCTAAAGATTGCCAGGTATTGCTGAGCATTTCTTGAAGTGAGAGAATGGAATCAGATTTGTATTTTCTGTAGATAACTCTCCTGGACTCATGCTGGATGACTTTAATAAGAGATCCATATCATATATCCAACTTTCTGTGCTCAATATCCAAGCTTACTACCTGCATATTTTAGTATGCAGATTTTATATTTATTAGTACCTTTAGGGTTCCAAGTGTTCATGTCATTATCCTATCTCATTTGAAGCACAGCACTTGGAAACTGCTAGAAATCAGTGTACTATTATACTTCATCCTTTCTATGATCAAATTAGATAATGATCACAAAACAGCATTGGCTTGCTCACTTGTGAGAAGCCATAAAATTATCTTCCTCATTAAGTAACTATTTTCCTATCACAAGCAAATTTGGACCAAGGTATGATGTGTCTTAATCTCTCTTTAATTGATGTACATCACCTTGGCTCATCATGTCTTGATGCAGGTGAATTGAACTATAACAGTCTTTTAGCTATAACTTTCTGCCACAATTTGCCAAAGACTCCTGTCAGTGAGAATGTTGAGGTAAAGTCTGGGTATGTAGAGGTAAAAAGTTGGATTTTCTTGGTCTTAACTTGAATCATGAGTAAATAATTGAGAAAGAATTCTAAGAAGGAGTTCCTGGAGGCTGATGTACTGGCTTAGTTGAGTCACAAATAGGAAAGTTAAGTTTTACTAGTTAGACCAGGTGATGAGGGCAAAAATCAAGACCCCTGGGAAAAATAGAACCCCCAAGTTCTACTTTCAGCAGAGCACACTTATGTTCAGCTAAAATGTTAATTAGCAATGCTGTGAAGGTTTCTGGCTTACCCCCATTCAAATCACAATGAACTATTGTCTCATCTGTTGTTACTTATAAGCTGTCGGCAGCCCTGTTAATGGTGATTGTTGCTTGGAGAAGAGGGACTGAGAAGAAAGACCCCCCACCCACAGTGTTTTCCATGCTGCCCAGATGCTTAAGTGCACAGTGCTATGAAAGGTCGTGGGGGAGTTGAATATTAACAAAGGAAATTATCTTTTAAAAGCTAGAAGCTGAAGTATCATCAAATAGGGAGACTTTCTCCATTTATCTTCTTAGTAACCATTGAAAGTGAAAATAAGAAACCTCAAGAGAAAAAAATATATAAATATTTTTGAAATAAAAACAAAGACTCTTGGTTGTTTCTTTTTAAGGAAGTAACTTGAGTATCTTGATTGACAACCTGTATTATGAAACCAACATTGAGGATAAAATAAAGATTCTTATGTGGGAAGAAAAGCAATGAAGGCGAACAGTGATTTAATAACAGCTTTCTGTTGGCTAGATAGCTGAAAACTTAAAATATAGTTGACAGTAATTAGTTTTGTGTTTCTTTTTTCTTAAAAAACATAAAACAGTAAATATCTTTTTAAAAAACCCACACACAATAGACCCATCTGGTGAATTCCTCACTCTTTGGAGTTTTATTAGGCTGTGACTGTTTCGCCTCAGCCTGGGTTCTAAGTCCATTGGATTTGAAGAAAAGTGAAAAGAAACCATATGCAAAATATCAACCTAGTAGTTCTTCATGGGAATAATCAGAATGAAATGTCAGCACTGCTGTAAGAAACACCTGTACCTATCTTTTCATTATTGCAGTTCAGAAATACTGTGAAAATGCAAACTGACCACAAAAAACTTCAGTACCAACCTCTACTCATGAAAAGACAGGGA
Source organism: Solenodon paradoxus (assembly GCA_004363575.1). Lineage (NCBI taxonomy): Eukaryota > Metazoa > Chordata > Mammalia > Eulipotyphla > Solenodontidae > Solenodon > Solenodon paradoxus. Next base: position 62,125 of record RJWH01005644.1, on the reverse strand, counting down.
AATTTATCCACTAAATATTTTGAAACAATCAAGGTCAAATCCACCTGCTACTGAGTTTGTTTTTCTGGAAAACAAAAGAAAATATATTTGGGAATGGAGGAGAATATATGAATTGGATTGCTGACTGGCTCTATAAAATATCCTATTCCAACCAATATCATTTGCACATACATTTGAACTTAATTGCTCAATATGTTCATGCTTAAGCCTTCCCCTCAAGTATATGTATATATTTTGAAATTTGCCACTTTCTCACTTGAAGTATGGTAGTAAAGTATTTGTTTTATTCTTTTCTCTCTAAGCAGAGTGACATTTCCTAGTCATCATTGTGTTCCATTAGGCTTGTACTCAGAAGAATCAATTGTTATGTTTTCAAACATTTTGCGAGCTGGTTGCTAAACATGGCTATTATTAAAAATGAAATTATATAAACTTAAAATTGAATAAATTATACTAAAAAGAGAATAGTAAACACTTAAAATTTACCATGTTCTATTAGTTTGCTATATCTTATTGATATCTATACTTTGAGATTATTTATGTATATTTTATCTATCAGGTGATAATACCATCAAATGGTACACTGCTTCACGTCTCTTTCCAGTAATGCATTTATGATACATGCTGGCAGAGTGAAAAATATTCCAGAAACATTTAAACTATGGAGATGGACAATGCTAAAAATCAGAGTTAGGTTTATTATTTTGTTGATTTTCTAGAACAGAGATTGGCAAATAAGAGCCTGAAAACCAAATGCTGTTCCAGGGAGCTAAGAAGGTTTTGTATATTTTTAAGAGAGAGAGAGAGAGAGAGAGAGAGAGAGAGAGAGAGAGAGAGAGAGAGAGAGAGGCGGAGAGGACACAGAGAGGGAGGACAGAGAGAGAGAGGAAAATATGTGACAGACCATATTTGGCCAACTTTTTGTGTAAAGAGCTTGTGTAAATGTACTAGGCTTTTCAGGTTATGAAATGTCTGTCACAATTGCTCACCTCTGCTGTTAGAGAATGAAAGCAGCCAAAGACAAGATGCAAGCAAATAGACGTGGTGCTTCTCCAATATGAACCTACCCACCAAGATAGCTGGTGGGCCTGATTTGGCCCAGAGGCCATAGTTTTCCAGCAGTTGGTCTGAGTTATAAACAGGAATAATTAAATTCATGTTTTACAAGTGTCATTCTAATCAACAAATGGTAATGATAATAATAGTCTTTATTATTAGTGTCCTCCAGGAATTCAAAGCATCAGTGACCTTTTGCTGCTGCAAGTTGCAGCGCAGCTAATTTGAATCACTTTTTCGTTTCCACTGGGGGAAATTCCATCTCTGAAGGCCTTTTGGTGGATTGTGAGGGCCATTGTGAAATGAAGCGGTGTGGTTTTATAGCCCCTGTTAAGTTACCTGAGTCACTGAACAACACAAGTGACTCAAAAAGCAGTAGAGGACACAGGCATGTCTACTTATTCAGCCCACTGTATTATGTAGATGATCTAAAATCAAATGCTTGTGATATGCATTTAACTTTACTGAGACTCTACTGTTGAATTATTAAACATTACATTTCGGTTCTCACGACAGTCTCTAGTAAGAAGTTTGGAATTATATTGTGTTCCATTTTCTTTGAATGTGTATGTATATATCTAGCCACACATGCATGCCCATACACAAGATGCATACCAAGCATATCGAAGACACAAATGTTATCACTATGCTCAGTCTTTCCAACTCATAATTTGGAAAGTCTTGCCACAACTGCCCAGGTGTTAGGTCCAGTAGGAACAAAGAATTAATAAAACATTTGGTTTAATAGAGACTTGTAGTTGGTATGTGTTTTAAATTACCTCTTGGAGAATCAAATTTCTGGACATTCTCTTCACACCCTTAGTTATTTGAGACTTTGAAGGAAGGGTCACAGCCTGTCCATCAAAAATTCTGCAAAGTAATGGTAGACCTACTGAATACAGATTCAACCCATCTGAGTTTTATGTCTGGCCTTGCCTCTAGGTCACTGTGTGACCTGCACTAGTGGTTTCTCTGCCATATCCTCAAAACTGCTATAACCATCAAAGCGAAAGTCAAACTAAACAAACTCTAAAACCCCTTATAGCTCACATTCTATGACACCAGATGAGTTGAGCCAGACAGAATATCCCAGGCACATTGTCACTGCCCTGTCCACCATCTTGGATTAAAGGAATGTGATATGAGGAAGAGAAGTTAACCTAAAAGTCTTACAGTTACAAGCTACCCCAAAGACTATAAGGGAGGCCTTATCAGGTCTCAGATTTATTTAACTTGACCAATACAATATCTAATATTTATAAACAGTCATTTGCTGCCAATATTTAAAAGTCAGGAAATTTTATATTAAAGTTTAGATTGTCAGATTTCCTTGAAAAATTGAAAGATTTGCCAAACTTGGCTCCCACGTTTTCTGGCAGCAATGCGATTTGGAGCCAAGTAGCTAGCAGCTGCTGCCATTAAGCGGGTCAGTGAGGTTGTAGACTGTATTTTGAATACAGAATATAGGGGATGATTTTCCAGGAAAGGCACATGAAACTCATGTGAGGGATCACAATGAGCTCTACTTTCTAAACACAGAATAGAGAAAATATCATTATAGACACTGACTCATAAACAAGACTAGAAGGAAGCTCATTTTCTTTGTTGAAAGTAGTACACTTGGTGAAATTCCAATATTTTAAATTAAAATAGTTTTCTAGGTAAATGGCCGTGATGGTTTGCATAAACTTTTAATGTGTATCTACCTAGGAATAAATACAAAAGGGAAATACAAGATCTTTATGGGAAAATCATTGAAATAAATTTATTCCAACATCTACAAGAAAAAATGGGTTAGATATAATATGTTCATGGATGAAAAGATTCAATATTCTAATGATATGAATTTTCTCAACTAGACTATAGACTTAATCCAACTCTAGTAAAAATGCATTAAACTTCTCAGGTTAATTATTTCCAACACTATCTAAAGAGTGAAATCCAGGAAAGACCAAGATAATCCTGAAAAAGGATACTAAAGAGGAGGAAATAACATATATGAGCTATTTCAAAGATATTATCATCAAAATAGTTCTGTAGTAGTTCAGTAATAATCAAATATACCAGTGCATCAAAATAGAAAACTGAAAAATAGATCCATGCATATATGAGAATAACTATATCTAACACTAAAAATCATGGAGTAAGGATGGATTATTTGAGAGGTAGAGTTAAAATTTGCTTTCTTTATAGAAAAAAATTGTATTGTTACTTCCCTTCATACAAAAATAAATCCCCAAATGATTAAAAGCCTAAATGTGAACAACAAAGCTTTAATACTGTGCTTTTAAAGAAACATGAAAATATCCTTATATTTCCAGCACTTGAGAGGCATTTCTTAAAGCAAGTAGTAAGAGCAAACATTTTTAAAAAGGTAAATTACTTAGAATTTATTAAAATTAAAATTTGCATATGATAAACGATATCTTAAAGTTTAAAAGAAAATAATCAGCTAGGAAAAGTCATCTTCAACATATGCAATAATAGGTAAAGAACATGTATTAAGAATATATGAAGAATTTCTAAATATCAGTGAGGGAAGAAAATGCAAATAACCCAATAGAAAAACGGATGGAAGTTATTCAGTGGCAATTTACAGGAAAGGAGACCCAATCTAAATAATCATTATACTAAGTGAAAAAATTGGATCAAAAATGTATATACTGTATGATTTTTATATTTAAAATATCTGGAAAAGGCAAACTCATCTATGAGAAGAGAAAGCAGATCTGTTGTTTCCTCGTGTATACATGATAACAACATGGTATCATTGATAAATGATATGTTATAACAGGTACTTTTAGTAACACGTATGTATTATCTCAGTTTCCATTGGGTAGGGTTAGCTGGTTATCAGACTGAAATCAGGTTTGCAAAATCTTCTGAAGTTCTGGGTCCTCCCTCAAGCCATCTTTGTACTGGCAGAATTCAGATCATCGCACATGTGGAATCGAGGCCCTAACCTCTATAGGCACATGTCAGTCTGCTATATGCCCCTCTACAACATGGCAGTTTTGTTCTTCAAGATCAACAGGAGAGCTTGACTGCATTTTCCAAATCTTTCTGCAAACTTCAGACCCTCTTTTAAAGGTGTCACAGAATTAGATCCGACTCGTAGGATGACCTCCCTTCTGATTAAGTTAATCAATTTAATGGAAGATTTTAAGTCAATTGATTAGGAGCCTTTAATTAATTTGCAAAAAACCTTCACCTTTGCCACATAATGTAACCTAATCACTGGAGTGCTGTCCTACATAAATCTCATTCACATTCAAAGTGAGAGGATTGCACAAGGTGAGTACCACTGGGAGAGGGGAAACCCGAGGACTATTTTAGAATTCTGTTTGCCACACCTGTGGTCAGAAGTTTAGAGCGTGGAATTGTAGAGTCACCAAGAAACTACTGGTTTTGATGGAAATAATCAGTACCGTGATTATGGGGCTCATTTCACCAGTATATAAATCTCTCAAAATTAAATTTTACCCATTAAATACAGGCAATGTATTGAACATCAGATATGCCTTCGTGAAGTTGTAAATTAAGGAAACATGCCTTCTAGCAGTAAAGAACATTTTTTTCCCTCAGATTGGCAAACTAATGAAAGTAAAAGTAACAAGTATAAGCAACCATGTAGCATAATGGAAACACACAATACTGGGGCAGGGGTATAAAACTGGAGAGAAATTCTGTCAGGTCTAGAAAAAAAGTGACAAATGTAGTCATATCTTAGGACCTGTGAATTCTACTGCTAGATCTGTATTGTAGAAAAGCATAGTCTCTCTATAAAAAATAAAAACAAGGATGCATATTGTACATTGTTACAGCAATAAAAACTGGAAACAATGAAATGTTCAACATCAGAAAGATGACTAAACGTGGCATAGTCAAGAGTGAAATGCACACCAGAGCTTAAATGCCTGTAAATATCAACATGGATCTCAAAAATCTAATGTTTAAAGAAAGCAAGTCACAGAATGATTGTTCATTATAATATTATCTATACAATAAAAATGTAAAATATTGCCATACTCTATTGATAAATACATGTAACAAATGAATATGAAAACATGGATGAGAAAATGCAAATTCACTAATTTGCAACAGAAAGGAATAAAATTGAAGAAAGATATATGAGATAATTTTTCATTATGGATCCTTTTTATATAAAAAATTCTAAAGCAGATATGGAAAATTAAGGTTTATTAATTTGGGGTAATGAGTATCATGTGAGTTTCTTTCTTTCTTCTTTATTTCTTTTTAAGTTACAACCTATAACCCTGACTAACCATGAGAAAAACTTTAGAAAAATGCAAATGAAGGGACATTTTATAACATACTTGAGCAGTTCTCTTTAAAATATCAAAGACAAGGAAAATCTGAGAAACTGTCACTCTCTAGGGAACATAAGGAGACATGATAACTAAATGTAATGTGGTATTCTAAATGGGATTTTGAGATAGGAAAGAGACACTAGGTTTAGGTTATAAACTAAGGAAATTATAAATTATGTACTTAGTAATAATATATCAACATCGGTTTATTAATTATGACAAATATATCTGAGTAATATCTATGATAGGGGAATATAAGCCAAGATATAGAGAAACTTTCTTAATATTCATATAACTTTTCTGTAAAACTAAAACTGTACTAAAATAAAAAGGTGGGTTTTTTTTGTTGTTTTTTTAAAGGTTTCACCTAGTGCCAGGGAAACATCTTGAGGATAGGAAGAACTGTATAGAAATGCTGCTTTGAAGGCAGACAAGTCTGCCCTGAAATCCTGGCTTTACTTACCACTGACCTTTCATTTAAACTGCTTCTAACTTTCATTTCCTCTTTTGCAAAATGTGGACAATTCTTATTTTATAGAATCATGGTGGAATTAAATGAGACTACATGTACTTATTTCTCCAATTTTATTATGTTTCTTATATTATTACCCCAGATGTCTTTGCATCAGATACAGAAACTTCAGTGTCTAGAATCTGTTGTGTGTGTTTTTTAAGCATGCTTGAGTTGTCTGTGTTTAATATACTAGTACCCTGTGGCAGGGTTGTAATCACTCCATAAAAATTTTTTTTTTAAATATCCTCAAGGTTAACAGTCCCTTTGACAATGCAAGGCACTCTGGAGAAGGCTATATTGTGTGCTATACTGCACACAATGCTTAGGCAATAGCATCTTCTCTCTCATTCTGGGGAAGGGGCATATTAACAAGTTATATTGGATCTTTCGCTAGGCTGGGGACTTACCTCATTCATTCTTCATAAGTCCAACCCAAATTCTGTTAACACCACTCTAACCAGCAAGAAGAGAGAATACAAAGAAAGTCTGTGTATGATTATGGTCATCTTCTTTCAGCTAAGTAAAGGGAGGAACCAAAGCAAAATCAAGACCTCCTTGTGAGAATTTTTAACACAATGAGCCCCATACTAGGGTATGTGCCTGATTCCAAAAATACCAGATCCACCCTCTTAGGGAAAAGCCAAGTCCACTTACCTCTTACAGTTATCTTTAATGAAATGTTGTGGCATCGTGGAAAATCCTATTTTCACAGGAAAGTGCATAGGATGGGAGAAATGCCTACAATATATAATCATCAAGAGGGAAATGCAGGATTAAACCCTATGTCTAGAATTATCTACCTTTGGAGAGGGCAGGGTATTTGAAAGGGAAATGAGCAAATATTTGTTTCCATAGAGAACAGATTAGAAGAATATACTCTTCAGCAAAAGTGTGATCATCTGAATAGTAGAACTCAGAATTTTTTATATACTTTTTATATGTTTTATATGTTTTTTAGGTCATATTATTTAAATGAGAACCAGAAGAGATAAACAGGTATAAGTTAATTTGTTATTATGGGTACATGTGTTATGAAACATTACACGGTAAACAATGATGTGGAGATCACTCACAGCCCTAGCAGAGGGCTCCTCATGTAAGTACACACCTTACGGTGCTCCTCTGCCAATAGTGCTATCAGAACCTCTATTTTTGAGCTCTCACTATAAGTCAAGCACCTTTGCAAGCACTTGACAGAAACTATCTTATTTAATCCTCTGGTAACCTGATAACACCCAATTGCTTCTAGCCTTTTTGCTGCAACTTAGGCTCTGGATTCAGCCTGCTCTGGTTCAAATTCAGGTTTTAGCCCTTATTACCTGTGTGACCTGGGAAAATTACTTAATCTCTCTCAGCCTCAGCATCTGAATTTATAAAATAAGGATAATAATAGTACCTACATTGTGATAAAATTGCTAAATGAAATAATGAAAAGAGACTCTTTAAATTATCTTAGTATATGGTAGATGTTCAATGTTCAACAAAGGTATGTTATAATGATTCTCCTTACTTAAATGAAGATGCTAAGGCTTACAGAAACTGAATTATTTTCTAGGGTTATGTGGCTATAAGTGGAGAGTATTCATCCCTGTCTTCTCAAACATCAGGCTTTTAGTCAAGAAAATGCATTGCTAAATCACATGTCTTTACAGATAATTGACATGGAGTAGAAATTTTGTTCGTTACATAAATTAAGTAGCTTTGAGCTTGAATTCAACTTCTGAATTAATTTAATATAATATAAAATAACTCTAAAGCTCTATCAATTCTTCCTGTTCTACCAAAATAAGTATATTTATTGAATATCTCAATCTTGAAAGTTGCATTTCTTGAAGAGATCGCATGACAGAAGAGTGTCCCCTAAAGGCTTGAATTTGGAAGACAAAAAAGTCTCATGCTATTTTTTTGAAAGGATGAGTTATATAAAGCAGTGAATTCTTTTTCTGAAAAAAGGTATTACAAAGCCCCAAGGAGACAATACTCTTTAAGAGAATCTGTTACCTCGATCCTATTTGTGTTTTTTTTTTTTTTTTTTCAGTTTAACATTGAACTATATGTTGATATACAAGATAAACTATTTCTTGGTATATTTCAACTTGTCTGAAAGTCAGTTACTTTGGTTGAAATTCAGAGGACATGTTCTCAATGAAGAATAAAAGGTGTATTCGCATTAATCATTTCCCCAGAGCATATAGTACATATCAACTAGGATAAAGTAGAAGTTGGCCTTGGGAATAAAACTAAGAACTTAGAACAAGGGTCTCAGCAGATTTCTATTCTCCGAGGAAATTGGGATAACTCCCAATTGTAATCCACAAGGAACTGTGACTCAGAATCCCCAGGACTGGGTTCTAGTCCCAATAATTCATTGATTAACTCCCCAAGGATCTTTGAACTCCTTCATTAAGCCTTATTGATCTGGATATCCCACCTGAAAAATGAAGGATAAGGCAATCCTTTCCCACTCTGACTGCATATCAGAATAGCTTGAGAAAATCTTAAAACTTACAGATTCATCAACCCAACTCCATATCTACTGAATCAGAATCCCTGATTATGTGGCCCGAGAATCTATATATTAACAAATTCCTTAGCTCCTCTGTGTAGTCTCTTAGTTATTATCATACACTGGCCTTTGGTAATCACCAGAATCATAATTTCCAATTTCTGAGATCCAGGGCATTCTACTTTCATAGGACACAGATTCTTTCAGTGCCTCTCACCTGAAGAAATGGAAGTTGTGTAAGTCCAGAATGACCTCTAAGCACTGGTTTCTTCAGATCCCTTGTGGTCTGTCTGCTTATTGATATTTAACCCATGATACTGTGATATCAAAAGAAATACATATTAAACCTCATAACTTCCTGAGTGTTGGGGATTGTAGGAGCATCTTGCACTGGGCTTTTAAGCCCCTAGGAACTTCTGGGTGATAGAACCATTTTCTGTTGCAATGATGGGACCCTTAGGGGACTCCTAAAGACTGATGACTGGAAAGACACAACCTTGATTAGAAGCTTGGAACTTGCATCCCTACCCTCCAATTTCCAGGAAGCGAAGAGGGGCTGGAGATTACGTTAATAATACATCATGCATGTGTGATAAAACTGCCACATAGCCCCGACATGACTGGATTGAAGGAACTTTCAGATTTGTGAGCACATCCTCACTCTCAGACGGTGGTGCACTCCGACTCCAAGGGGATAGAAGATCCTGTGCTTAGGAGCCTTCCAGATCTTGCCCTGTATACCTTTTTATCTGGATGTTCATTTTATCCTTTATAATATTCTTTATAACAAGCCAGTAATAGCAAGTAAAGTGAGTTTTGTGAGTCTTTATAGAAAATTAGAAAACCAATAACCCATGTTCATTGCACTCCCTTTGCCACTTCTAAATAACTGTAGACAAGTTAAATATCCAACAATATAGGGAACATTTAAATAAGTTATTATCTACCCGCTGTATGAAATGCATTTAAAAGCATGCTTCATAGCATGATTACCATTAAGCTGGTTATATGCATGCATGGTGTAGCAGTAATTGTGTGACAAACCACATAAAACTCAGCACTTAAAATAATAGGCATTTATTATGCTCATTGGCATATGGAGAAACAGGCTTGCTGATGATCAGCTGGGCTTGCTTCTGTATCTATAGTCAGCTGTTAAGTCAGTAGATACTAACTCATCTAGTGTATTCTCCCTGACATGTTTCATGGTCAGCTGGCTGTTGGCCGAAACTGGACATGTCTAGAAATTTTCAGTGTCGTTTAGCTGCCTAACCCAGGCTAACTCACATGCTTGCTTAGAAAATCTCCAAAAGAAGACTGGAAACTACCAGGCAATTTGAGACTCAGAATGGGTATAGCTTCATTTCTGCCACATTCAGTTATTCAAAGCAAGCTAGAAGGCGAACCCAGATTCAAAGTGTAGGAAAATAGACTCTCTCTCTTGCATAAGCACTTGAAAGTCACGGCAAAAGAAATGTGAATCCAGTAAAATGAATATGACTTATTTCTTCCAATAAATATACCACACATATAAACAAGAGCTGCAAGACATATAAAAAACGCAAAGAACTGATGTGTTGGCAAGTTAGGGCTATGGGTGTTATTTTCTTTTCTCTTTATATCTTTATTATTTTATGTAGCTCTAACAATGTTGGTGCAATAAACATTGTTCAAGAAAAACAGAGGAATCATGATAAGAATAAGATCAGAAACTTCATTTTTCACTATCTTAGAGAATCGCATCCAAGATTTGTATAACATAAGCCAGTGTAGACTTCACTTCTGTGGTGAATACAGGTGAATAGCAATGGAAAGCTCATCAGATTGCCAAAGCTAAGTAGTTCTCAGAAACATATCCAATAGCTTTGGATCTCAAGTGGAATTGAGCTGTGAGATAACTAATGAAATTTAGCATTTCAGTATACTTTGCATAAAGGCAGGGTTGGCAATGTCTCTGGATTGTAATGCTTTAGGCAGTTCCTCTCACCCCTAGGGAACAATTCTTTCTTAGTAGCCATAACTCCTGATACTTCAGTTTTGCCTGTTTAAAGACCAAAACAAGCTTTAAAAAAAAAAAATTCTCTCTTAAATAGAAGTTATTCTTCTAAAGTTTAAGTTGTTCATGTCCTCGTATTCTAAAATAGAGTCAATAGAACACGTTTTTATTAGTTTTTGACAATATTGTTCTTTGCCATAATGCAATGACATCTTCAGAGCCCATGGAGCAAAGCAAGGTTTCCTTCCCCTTACATAAAATATTCTGAGACTATTATGTTTTCAAGTTCTCATTTATGCCCCTTTTATTGTTCCTGTGCTCCCTTTCACTCCCATGGGCTCTCAGTTTGTCTGGCTCTATTTTTACATGCCTCTTTCTAATAGGACATCATTATAAAAACCAACCTTATTAGAATTATTTGAAAAGTTAAATAACAATTATGCTCTGAGTATGAGCGACTAAATAAAAAAAAAAGAATACTTTGACAACCTGCTTTGTCAAGGGTTAATTTGTCAAAAAATTGTAGATGTTTTTAAAGCACTGATTTAATTTTATATTTTAGGGTTCAGGATGAATTTGTTTATTCATTACCCACCTTCATTCATTCACTGCTACATTGAGGATGTACACACACACACACACACACACACACACACAATGGTAGATATCTTGTCCTTCTGAAAATTATATTCTTGTCTGGAATACAGAAATATAAGCACCCAATTGTGAAATATTAAGACAAGTACCATAATTAAGACAAGTCAGCCACTCCAAAGAATAGGAAATTGAGGCAGAAAAAGCCCCCCTTCATCTGTGCTCCTGTAAAATGTGAATGATAATATCCAACTTATAGATTTATTGTGAGGATTTATTAAGACCTTGAACGAGGACTTGGGTAAAGGATGTGGGTGGCAGTGAGGACTAGCTGAAAGTATATGCTATCCGCTATCTGAGAGATTTAGATTCAAACCTTGATTTCCCCACATATTAGGTTGAATTTTGCTCAGTCCCACTTTTCTTTTCTGGTAATGAAGCAAATGACTGCCTTGTATTATTATTAGGAGAATACAATCAAAGAATATGTATCTCACACGGTGACTGGAAGAAAGTAAGTATTCCACAGTGTCAGCTTCCTTCTCCTTTTCCTTTTCACAGAGGGGATGACTGGTGGATATTAAAGGATGAGTAGGACATCACAAGCCAAATCACCAATCCCCGACAGGGAAAAAGACTTTTTTACCACGAAAATGTGGAGCTTTGTTTCTGAAAACGGAGGTGATTTGTCACGCTGCTGCCCCTGCCCGATGGAGCCAGCAGCTCTTCTGTCTTTCTTCCTCTGTCTTCAATAATGCAAGCTGGTCTAGTGGATTGTCAGCTCGCCTACCCGCTCACTCATAGAACGTATTTGAGCCCTCATTGCAGTCACACAGTGATATGACATTTATAAAGGATAGAAAGGAAAACACTAGAAATCAATATCCGTGAATGAACTAACAGATTTTTGAAAATGTACAAGGAAAAACAAAATATCTCTTCTACAGCAATAGGCTCAGGGTCTGACATAAATCCTTTAGGAGAAGCTTAAAATCCATTTATTCAAAATTCATTCATCTATCTATTTAATAGGATAGATTCATTGAGCAACATTCACTTTGTTGAGCAACTCTCCCTAAGAGGGGAAGATGGCAAACTGTGCACCAGACAGAATGGAATAAGGGCTGTAATTGAGAAAAAAAATCTAAAATGGGTATCAGTGGCAATTTATTTGGTCTTTGAATGGCAGGTAGGATCATGATTATCTAAAAAGACTTTGTATATGTGGGGAGCAGCATAAGCAAAGTCGCAGAGGCATCAAAGCAAATGACTGGAAAGAGAGGACTGATGTGTTCCATAAATCACCACACCCATTTAAAAAAAAAACAAACAGAAAGAAAACATCGCCCAGGAGAAGAAGAGCCAGAATTAACAGAATCTTTCTTCCGAGTGTTCATAAAAGAAGTTGTAGTTTCCTTCTTCCCTTTTTATCTTCCCTAGTGTGGCATAGGCCTTTCAGTGGTACTTGCAGGCATTGCAGCAGTCGCTGCCAAGGCTAGGCTGTACCTCTGCTCTAGCATCAGCCTTCACCATCCTTTTGCCAGAACCAGGTCTCTCAGCCTGAGAACCTTAGGCTGTCCTTCGGGATAGGCAGAGAATTTGGGGGGATTTAGCAGTTGTGAATGCCAGTTAGGGAAGGGAAGTGATCAAGATGCACACTAGCTCCCTGCACTTTGCATGCAGTACTCAGAGGGTGCTCTCACCGTCTCCCAGAGGGCCACAGTCAGAGCAAGCCCTGCTTGCTTTCTGTGGTAACCTGCTCATTAATGCACCTTTGATTAGCTTCCTTCTCTTCCCTCTGTCAATCCCCACCCCTTTCCTGGAATCACCTCTCACGTAAACTATTTGCACTTACAGCCTTGACTGAGGATAGAGACAGCATTGCTTAAGCCTACTTGGACCACCCGGAGCTGAGCACCTGCCAAGGAAGGAGTTGGGGCTGCTTTGAAGCAAGAGAGCAGAATGCAGGCTGATTCTAGGACATGGTTCAAGTTGCATTTCTGTGGCTCTTTTGTCTTTAATGCTTGCATTTGAAGGAGGATTAACTGAGTTAATTCATATAAATGCCTAGAAAAAGGCCTGCCGCATGAATACCAACTTATTTTCATATTAGTTCCTCCCTTTGTTTTTGTGAGTGAGAGCAGGCTTGCTGAAAGAGACACTAGACAGGTGTTAGAAGGAGAGGTGGGCCTGGGGCCTTATTAACCCGACTTCTACCCCATGGCACAGATTCTTAAAGGGAGTTTCTTTTTCCCTTCAGATGAAACTCCTCTAGACCTACCAGAGACTTTGCTGAATATGGAACTCACCTTGTGTGACAAAGCTAAGGTAACCTTGTTGACTGAACTTAATCCAAGCATTGGCCTCATGCCCCACGCAGAGATCTCTAACACTCAAAGTCACAATGGGAAATGCATATTGAGGGTCCTTTGAGCGTATGATTTGGGAGATCTGAGTTTATAATTGGTAGAAAAATGCTGATTAGTTGGTTGGTTGATTTTAATAAGCAGCCCAGGTGATTCAGATGTGCAGCCAGGTTTGAGAACCATGCTGCTCAATGGCTTTGGTCCCCAGGATCCAGATCACAGAGCCTAGTAGTTCATAGCAGAAAGGGTGGCTCTGTTTTTCCTGAACAGAATCTAAGCCTCACTCTTCTTTTATTACAACTCACACCAGAACAAGTCATATTCTAGCCCCTTGCAGTTTCCACACTTTCATGGAGATAAGAGAGAAAAAGTCGGTCTTAGAGTTGAGATAAATGGCATTCTGGAAATATCAGTACGTCCTGTTCTTCAGATTCACTCTCTTTAATTTGTGTCATTTAACAACTTGCCGATGGTTTAAGAAGGAACTAACATTTTCGGGAAGACATGGGTAAAGCATTCTGTTTTAAAAATAGATGCACAGCTGAAGAAGAAAACTGATTTCTCTCTGTGAGTGCACATGGCGTTTTGAACTGCTCTAAGCAGGCCTGCAGTAATAAGTACGCAACCACCAGAGGAGGAATAGTTGTCTCTTCTGTTTGCGGAGGGTAAAGTGAGCACAGAAGCTAACAGGACCTCTTTTTTGTGTTGCAAAATCCTGTTCTCAAGGTGCTTTAGCAGAGACTGTGTCTTGTCAGCATCACAGCTGCCCTGTGAGCCAGCTAAGGGGGCCGCACCTTTCTCCCTGCAACCCCCAGTCCACAGAGTTCAGGAAAATTACAGAATAACAATGCAGGAATAATGCCCCATGAAAGAAGGATTTTTGTTGTTGTTTTTGTTAGTAAAATTGTAGACTGATTGTATTGCCCAGAGGTGTGTCCGTATCACAGAAATTCAGAGACACCTCTGGTACAAGACATACTCAAGCGAAGGAGAGATTTTAAAAATAATGCCCAGGTCCCTTTGACCAACTTCATTCTCTTGCTGCACAGCATCATATACACCTCGAAGACTGAGGAAGGGGGTGGGTGCGAGCAGAGTCAGGAGAATGCTTGCAGATGAAATTATGCTAAATAGACCATGAGCAGCATCTCTTATAACTCAAATGTGAAAAATTCTACATTTTGTAAAATGGAGGAAGCAAACGTTTCATCCTCTGTCCTACCTGTGCCCTAATTTACTGAGCACTGTCATTTGATCTGAGTTTTGGAGGCGTATTTTTTGTTGTGTTTTGTTTTGTTTTGTTTTTAATGGAGGAATTTAAATTCAATTTATTGGGAAGGAAAGGAAAATCAAAAAGCCATTTTGCAAGAATTTGAGTCTTAGCTCTATTTTGCTTTAAGCATGAGCAGAGAGAGAGAGAGAGAGAGAGAGAGAGAGAATGCATGTCAGTTGTGTTTTTAATATTACCACCAAACTCTCATGTGTTATTATATAACCCAACATTATCATTCCCATTTTACAGGTGAAGAAACTGAAATTTAGAAAGGCTAAAAGGGTGTCATGAATGTTCACCTTTGGCTCTAACACCTTCATGGGGAAATTATCAGTGAAAATGTCATATAGCACTTCCTCTAATTTGCTATTCATTTTTCAGTGAGCTGGGCAAAACTGTTGAAAATGGTCTCCATGTTTTTCTTCTCTCACACATATTGCAATACTAACAAGAGTCATGTAAATACTGAACCTCAGGGATTCTTTCTGATATAAAGTCAATCCTTTTTCATAGCAACAACTCTTCATCACTTAGTTCCACATAGGCTTTAAAAAATATGTGTCAGAAACAGCCAAACGTGTATACCATTTATTTGTGGATAGAGCTTTCTCTATTATTAAAAATGATTAAAGAAAAAAAAAAGAGATATAAGTCTTTGCTATTCCTGATTAGAATTAAGAATGTGGGTCTAAGAACACTCATTTGTTTTCTCTCTTTAGCAAAGACATATTTAGTTCCTACTGTGTGCCAAACAATATTAGATGCTATGGAAGAAATCAGAAAGACTGATTCTACCATCTGGATATTTATTATGGGACTATTTTAACCCCTGACACAAGGAAAGCACCGTAATTACCAGAAATTCTGCAATTGAAATACATTTTGCTTCCAGTAAGTGGAAACTCAGAGTGGCCAAGTACTGCTGCCTGCCTGATATATGCTAAGCTTGCACACATTAGCAAATCTGGGTAATGTGGAGATTTACAACCAGGATTTTTAAGTCAGACAACTAGCTAGTGTTAGAACACTTTTTAGCTGTGCAGACTTGGGCACTTATTAAACCTAACATTTATAAAATGATAATAACTAGATTCTAGATGACAGGGTTGAAAGTTAATCAAATCAGATAATGCACACATATAACTTGGGCTAATACCCAGGAATAAATACTAACATCATTAATTCTTTCAAAAAGATCCACTGCAGGAAATAACTGTCAAATTCCTGCGTTGTCAGTGGTTCGCCGTGCTTTTTAAAGATGTCAGGATTTTTATTCAAGTGTAATTGTGTAATAGCGGCCTGGAGACAGAACAGCAAGCAGGGAGTGGGCACGCTGCTTCAGAAGAGAGGCATGGAGCCTATTCTATCATCTTCCATGTCCGCTGTGCACCAAGGAGCACCTCTATGGAATGTGTGACACTCAGCTCAAAAGTTCTGATTAGCTTTTAATTATATTGTGAGTTGAAATGGTCACTTGAATATGCCATTTTATAGCCTAGCACATACAAGAATTTCAAAAATTTATTTTACGGTCATAATTTACATTACAATTTTTGAGGCTAAGCCAAAATGTTGATGTATTTACTTTCGCAATTAAAAAATACATCTTAGTCAATCATCTTAATTTATTCAAGCATTTAAGAAATATATATCATATGTTATTTACTAGTCCCTAGTGAGTTCCTTCCTTGTATAGGTAAGTCAGGAAGCTCCTAAGTTCCTTTTGGGCAGGGATTATGTTTATCTTCTTCATCACTATACACTTGGAATTTAGCACATGTCCGGCACATACCTCACACTCCACAAAACAACTGATGAAGTGAATAATTGCCCTTTCACTTTAAGAGAGGAATAAAATTCTCATATATTTGATCATTGTTCTTCCCTACTGAGAAGCCCCAGATAGGCTTTAGCTGTGGTAGATAAAACATGAGTGCCTTTCTCTCCAGTGTCCAAATCTTTCTGGAATATTAAGAGAGCTTCTCAAGGGACTCAATTCCTCCATTCACTTGATATATTAATAATAATTAATAATTTCACCTGCAAATATTAATAATAATAACTATTAGTAGAGTGAGCATGAAAGCAGAATAGCAATGAGCACATAATAATTCTGCAGGTCATGCCTGAGGTTTAGGACATCATATATGGATATCCAGGAGTCTAGAAACTGTCCCCTGCAAGTGTCAGAGAGAAAAGAACCTTCTCTGTAGGCTGAGTGGGCCGCCGCAGTGCTATGAATGTTAAGAAATGCCTACAGTCAGAACTGTTTCAACAAATATTTCTTTGCATTAAGCCATGATAGTAAGGGACAGAACTGGAACTGAAGTCCACCTGTTAGATCTGTCAGTTTCCAGTTAGGAAAGAGCTGGCACACGAATTGAGGGGTTTTTTTAATTGGATAAAAAAGAAGTGGATAGGCTTCAGGTGAAGCAAAAAAGGATGGTGGTTGTGTGGTACCTTATGAATAGTTACAGTGAGGCAATGTTGCCACTCCAGACCCAAAGGGTCAAATGAGGGGAGAGAGACCGAGAGAGAAACTATGCAGCACCTGAGACAAAACCAACGAAGGGATCCATCAGCAGTACCATGGGAATAAATTTCCAAACCTCAGTCTCCTCCCACCCTCTGATCTCCTGACCACACTTCCTTCCCTTCTCTACACTTCCCACTGAAATGCGTCAGGAAAAGGGAGCACACTGCTGTGGTCCTGTAGGTCATTCTGAGCCACAATTAGTGGGAAAGGGGATCTAGAAAGACAAAGAAAACACCCCAGCACAATACCTGCCTGACAGGAAATGCACCTCCCCATACATATCCATCACTCACTCAGCATATTTCTTTTGCTTAACTGTTCTGAGCTAGGTACTTTCCTCTGGACTGAGAATATGTAGATGAATGAGATATTATCCTGCCCTTGAAGAGCTGTGGCTTGTCATCTTCAGAGAATGTATTTTGAACATGTCTGACTTGCTGTATTAACTTCCATTTTGTTTCCTTTTTCCTCTCAGGCGGTTCTAAATTTCCACGTAAATACTTTAACGTTCCCCAATTCTTGTTCCACTCTATTTCTTAGCTTCTCCTTTGCACGAGTTTCTTTTCTGTGTTTAGCTTCTTTTAACCAGCCTTGAGCTCTACTGAGGAAAGCTAATGTCTTAATATATGTTCAATTGAAAGTGGTATTATTTTATCTTGTTAGGTATTTGAAAAAGAAAAGAGAAAGAATTGGAGAAAAACGTTCTTTCTCCTATAAGAGAAATACAATACAAGAGGAATATAAAATTCTGCCCTGGCTCTATATACCTACTTGCATCAGAATAAATAGCATTTTACCCTGCAAGGGACTGTATTCAATTGGAGTAAGGAAGGTACCGTTAAAAATTTCAAGGTTGTTACATTCCATTCAATAAATGGATTGAATGTAAGTGCTCTCATTGCCATAAATTCATAGACTTGAAACTGGGGAGCAAAATGGAAGAAACTTATCTAACTCCCTTGGTCGTTTATAAGTATGGCCAGAGCAGTCTTCATAACTTTGATTACCTCCTTTGCTTCGCGGCAGTGGCAAGATCCTTATGGTGCTGGAATTTTCCTCTCAGTCTTTGCTAAATGCTTAGAAAGCTAGGCCTCCCACTGCCCAATCCCAAAGCAGACAGGTCTGAAAGGACCCCTTGTGAGAAGCCAGATGTTTAGGATTAGAAGCTGTAAGGAAAGGAACTGTTGCATTTACCAGGTGTGTCTGCCAAAGGGGAGACACGCTTTTCAGTTCAGAGGAAAAAGAAATTTTGTTTGAAGTTGTCTGAAGGCCATGCTCAGCTGAAAGATCAGAGTTGAAGATCTGACCATATTGGAAATTAACATTGCAAATGAGGTTTTCAGAGACTCGCAGCTTATTTTAATCTACTTAACCTTCTCTATAAATACCAACTTAGAAAACACTGTACTTCTATTTTTAATAGACTATTAATGGATAAATGTTATTTTAAAGGCAGTAACAGTGATGCTAATATCATTTTCAAACAAGAAGCCTCAAATAATGGCATATTGTTTTATTTTTGTCAGTTCCAGTGGCATGTTACAGAGTGGTAGCCAACTGTCTGAACTGTCTGATAAATTGGAAGGTAAGGACAGTCTAATGACTAACTGACAAGACTACTTGCTCTCTAATGACAAATATGCAGTTGAGTCTCCAAATAGCAGCTGTCCTTTATGGGCTTAGGTGAACTAAACCCTGGGACCCCAAGCATCTGTAAAACATCTGGCTTACAAAAGAACCTTTCCACTCTCTTTGACATGGTCTCCACTTATATCAGTGTGACACTAAAATCTGCAATCTTTCAAGAATGTTCCTTGAATGTGGAGGTGAAAACAGTCTGAATCCACTAATATGTATGAATCAATCACCCTTGTTCACCTAGCCTGTACTTCTGACTAAGCTCTTTTGATAGATTTAGTTTTTTGCTATCTGTCTCAAACCTAGCTTCTTTTTATGTTGACTGAATCATTCATTCATGTGATACAATGAAGTATCTACTATGTGCCAAGTATTCTCTTAAGCACTGAAAATATGGCGTTATACAAAACAAAGAAGCTGCATACTTTCATAGAGGCTATCTTCTGTTGAAGAAGAGAATTGATAACTAAATGAACAATAAGAAAGAATATATCAGGCAATAAGAAGTACAATATCCCCCACCCCTTGTTTACACACCGTGACAATACAGGGTTATGTGAAAGGGAGAGCCCGGGGAGACAGAAGTCATTGAACTTAGATGTCAGAATGAAGGCCTCTAAAGAACAGATAGTAGAATAGGAGTTGAATGACAAAGGAAGGGACTGTAGCAAAGACCTAAGAAAAAAATATTTTATGCAAGAGGTATGGCAAGTACAAAGTCATAGAAGCCCAGTGTGACTGAAGTATATGAAGGGAGGGACTGGAATGATGATAGAAAAACTCAAAGGTGAACTGGAGGCAGATCACCTAAGGCTTTGAAGGCAGTGAAAATAATCTGAGTTTTACTTTAAGCCTATTGGACAACTATTAGAATACGTTTTCTCAGATAAGTGATATGATCTCATTCATACTTTAAACCTCTCAATCTCGATAATATAAGGAGAAAGATTTATAAGGATGAGAGTATTCACAGGTAGATCTGCTGGAGGCCTATTGCAGGGGATCAGTGAGAGATGATGGCAATATGGTAGAAATATAAATTAATATAAAAATATGTAAAAAATGTCAAATGAATAGGGTGAGATATCAAGAACGTTAGTACTTCATCTGAAACAAACCATAAGGCAGAAAAAACTAACTCGATCAGTAGAGTTGAATCAAACTGTTAGTTTTAGACTCTTACCTAATCAAAGTTGACCCATTAAGCCCTCTCTAGAGACTTAAACATGAGAAAATCTGAAACATGAACAAATTTGGAAACATACTCAGATCAATGGGCAGACCACTAGCAATCCCGAAATTGAGGCTCACATCACCTATCTTCCAAGGTATTTTTAAAAAAGAAAAGAAAAAAATGGTGCCCAAGTCCATACAGAATGCAGCAGAGCCCAGGCACAGCCCTGGTCAGCTTGGTAGACCCTCCGTCTGTACCATCGGTTCCCAATCTCTGTGGTATGAATTGGCACAGTGGGAAGAATTGTGGAGTATTGCATTCTCCACAGATCCAAATGTTCTACTCACATTCTATAAGATGAATCAATAGAAGAGTGAAGTTCCATTATGTGGCATCTAGAACAGAATGCTTGCGTCTTTGATCATGGCATCTGGGTAAGCTCAAATCCTGACTTCACCAAATATTGACAGTGTAGCTTCAGATACATTGCTTGACTTTTTGGGTCTTGATCTTCTCTTCAGTAACTGGACTAAAAATAGTAACTGTAGTTTTGTGAGGCCCAGGCTAGGTAATACACGTATACTAGAAAACAAAAACAAAATCAGCAAAAACTCACTTAAAATACTACCTGAGCAAATAATTATTCAATCAAAATAGAGCAAATATTGAAGAAATGTTCACTATCGTTATGTGGAAGGCAAAACTTATTTTATTTGAAATGCGGCTCTTAATACTCAAAGCCAATAGAATGACTTACTCTCCACCCTGAAGAAATGATTATGTATGGTTCTTCCCTATGGGTTCATGACAGCAACAGTGACCTCCTGGCAGAACTGTGTGGCCTTCAGCACAGGGACTTTATTTCTTCAGTCAGTCCTTCATTCATTTATGTAAACTAATGTCTACTTAAATGCCTGGTGGTTCTCAGCCTCCTGTTTCTGCTTCAACTCTGTTCTCTTTTTAATTTATTCCCCTGAGTGACTTCCCTTGTTGAAATGCAGTGATTTTTCAATGGGCAGGTAAGGGGTGGTAGAGGGCAGAGTTGGGGAGGAAAAGGGTTCCTATCAGAATTTCAAAGGGATCCAGGAATACATACAGTCTGAAGCTGGTAAGTACTCTGAAGGCTTATGCTTAAGAAACAAGCAGATCAAAGGAGGAGGAAATTTGCTGGAGGATCCTTAGCCCAGTCTGCATGTGTGTATGTACTGTGGGTTTGAAAGCACTGTCTTCACATCTTTTACTTCTCTGCAGCACTTCTATCTCCTCACCAATGACTATCTGGTGATTACCCACCCATTTTACAAAGAACAGACTAAGACCGGGAGACCTTAAGGGACTTCCCAAGTCACACATCTAGGAAGTGGAGGGCAAGAAATTGGCTTCCCTGACTCATCATCATGGTTTGTTTGTTTGCTTGGTTCCCAGTCTCCCTACCCCTTGGCTGCACCAAGTTGTTGCTATGTGTATGGAGAAAAAATGAAAAGGAGTAAGGAGATGACGGTGTTGCGGTGTTGGTAATGGTGTACATCAGTGATGGTGACGTGTGTGAGAAAGAGACACAACAAAGCGAGAGACCCCCAAGAAAGGCTTAGGACAGGTTCTGAGTTAATAATGTCCAATAAAAAAAATATGAGCAATCAAGGTAAATTCTCACCACACCATCACCAACTACACAAAGACAAAGTCGAGATACCTGGGCCAACCTAACACTATTCCCGTACTAAATGGGGTCTTGCAGAGGAATATGAGGGCAAGAGGCACACAGATTTCTGTAGCCTTCACTGCGGTACAGGCCACCTGGTCAGAGGAATTGCCCACAGGAAGCCCATGTGAGGGCAGCGAGTGACCAATGAGCAGCTCTTCATGAATTTGGTGCCAATCCCCCCTCAGGATATTAGCCTCAGGATGCCATGATTCAGAGCTTCAAACTAGTCAAGATCAAATCCTCTTATAGGGGTACATTTGCAAACAACAACAATAATAATAATAATAAATAAAAAACAGATGGGTTACATTTAAACCTCTGAAACCTTTTGAAGCCTTTCACATTTCAGATTGTATAGAAGAAAGTCTTTAAGTAAATACCCTTACAACAAATGAACAACCAAGTTGTAATCTGTCCCTTTCACAGTTGCCAGAGCCCCAAAGCCTGTCTTCCCATGTGCATGTGCCATTACCTTAATGATTATTTATGGGTGGTTTACGAATTTCCCAGATGGGGATCATGCACAACATGCAAGCATTTCCATGAAAATGAGGGCAATTATTTTTTTTTAACAAACACATAAACATTTACCTAATCTATGCAAATCTATTCATAAGGATTTTATAAAAACCACCACACTTCCTATCAGCTTCCCCACCACACAAAAAGCTGGCTCCTTCAGATTTCTGAGTTTGTTTCTAGGCTCTGTGTTTGGGAGGAGGAGGGGGCTCACGAGTCTAAGGGGAGATTGCTCTCTCCCCGATGCAGCCTGCTTGCGCAGAGCAGTGGTGCACTTGTACTTGTGAGCAAAGAGCAAAGTGTGGGGGCTTACCCTGATGGTAAGCACCTCCCCACAAAGCAGGCAGCCTGCACCAGAGAAGTATCAGGTTGCTGTACTTGGCTGTGGGTTGTCACTGTCTAATAATATGACCGTTTTGCCATCTCTCTGCAAATAAGGCAGAAGCTGCTACCTGATTGGTATAACATCTCACTTTCCCTCCTCATTGATTTCCTTGTTCTCCTCCTTTGCTTCATAAAAAGAGGGATAAGTGGCTAGTGCTGTGGACAGAGAGCTTTATTTTTAGTATGAGACAGCCTCTATTTTCTTTCAGGAGAGGGAAGTTGGATTATCAATTCTTTTGTAAATGTGTATGGTGATATTTGCTCCGGTAAGTTTCTCTCTATTCTGATTTACAGTTGGCCGTGGAGATGCATGAGTGCGGGCATGTGTGTGTATTTGCAGAGGTATTATTTGGGCTGTAGAGTCACTTTCCTTTCCAAATATCATGTTTGAAATCTTTAGTGATAATGTTGGGGGCTTCAGGGTTTGGTTTGGTTTTCTACTTTGTTTTCTTGCATTCATATGTTTAATCTGAAGACACTGTGCAGTGTGATAGTGTGATGCTTTTATCTTTGATGTTGAAGGATGTGTCAGATTTCTTTTAATAAGTAAATTTTGGAAGCAAACTTATATTTGGCTTTATAAAAATAGAATGTCATTCTACCTCACCCCTCCATTTGGAGAGTTTCATGTCCTAAGTATATTCATGATACTACAACCTGCTTATCATTTTAAAGTTTCTTTGTCAGTGTCAGTGTAAGAATTTTTTAAACTCCATAAATAGCTATCAAATATTGTATGCTGTGCTGAAAGGGACATGCTAATTCCCTTGGTCTTATAGCCAAGCAGAATGCATGAGAGGAGCGTCCTCTAGGACCAGGTGCATTTATTTTTAAAAGAATTGAATTATGGAAAGTATGCAGATCATTAAATATCTAGAATTCCATGAAAGATGTAATCACAAGTGGCTGTTGCTTCTCTTCTGTCTTTCTTTGCTCTGTGTATTTGTGCCACCATCTGCCAAATGCTTAGCCCTGGCTCTCGGGTTTCTGCATCTGTAGCTGATTATGAGAAAAGTTGCTGTTTTTAAATTCAAACTGGTGCAAATTTGCTATCTGGTCACCACTGCTACTCAGGATTTGTTAGTGCATTACCTGGCGAACTGCCTTTTGTTTTGTTTTCCAGGGAGTATTAACAGGTCCGAAGCCTTTGTTAATTCAGAAGTCTGGGAGAAAGTCTATTAATATAATTATCCTAGACAGATGATAAGATGATTAAATAATTGCTGTAATGGAAACAAGCCATTTTAATCTTTAATCTTTTGTTACACAATCAACAAATCTGCATAGTCTTTTCATGGTGAAATTAAGTAGATAATATGTTTATCATGAAAGTTAAAGATACAGTTGAATTAAGATGCAAGAGGATTTCTGGCTTTTTCTCTAAATACATTTTTCTCTCTATATATTTTTTCAGAGATTTTGAAAGTTAGAATATCATGTGTGCCCAGGCCTCTTAGGCATAGAATCTTTCCAGAATAACAATTTTTCAGCTCTCAAAGCAGTCTAAGAGCAGCTCATGGAAATAGAAATGTGTGTCTAAGAATGCACTGATCCTCACATCTGTATCCTTTTGGGCATTCTGCCCTGCACATACCCTTTGCACACTGGAATAAAAGTACCTGCTCCAACAAGCAGAATTTTGAATTTGGATTAGTCTGGTTCAACCTCAAAAATAGACAAATGCTCCAAACCTGCACAAACTTATTATATTGCCTTGATAATGGTCACAATGTGTATGTTCCTGCTGAAAGCCTTAGATGCCATAAAACCCTCTCTGCAACCAAGTGTTCCTTGGCAAATAGTTTGTGGAAAATAACAAACAAAACTTTTATCCTTAGGCTGTCGGCAATCACTGCTAAGTGAACTCAACAGCGCTACACATCCTTCTCCTGCCTCCCCACACCCCCAAGCTTCTAACAGCTCAGTATTTTTTGCTAGCACTCTCTGTTCACAGCTGTTGTAACAGGTTATGTACAAAGTTGTTAGCTGTAAATGGAATGTATCAACCTCTGAAGCTATCCAGTAATATAAATTAATGAAGATGCGAGGAGACAGCTTTCTGGCAGGTGAAATCACCCGCCTTTTCTTCCAGGTGGCCAGCTGACAAAACGTTAAAGCAAGCTCCCACCCTCTGACTTAGGAAGGAGACCTGGCTTCAGTGTCTGAAAGACGTCAGGACCTTTAGTTTCACTTAGGCTTAGTGTGCCTTGTCTTTATAAGCATTATTTTGGAAAAGTCTAGAACGACATAGCCAAACTTGTTTTAATCTATAGGGAGGAATTAAAAAGCTGTGCCATGTGGGGTGGAATAATAAAAGGAATTTTGATTTGGCATTGAGATCATTTATTCTGCTTTAGCCCGATGAAGAAGGCAAGAGTCTTGGCCTACTGTCTGTCTGGCACTATTGCTAAGCATTTTACATGGCTTATTTTCTTTAATGGTCACCATCAATCCTTGAGGGAGGTAATGTTACCCCCCCCTTTTTACAGATAAGAAAACGGAGACATAGAGCAATAATGTAAACTTGCTTGAGGCAACACAGGGATGATGATGATGATGATGATGATGATGATGATGATGATGATGATGATGATGATAATGATGACAACGAAACAAAATCAGACAGGCTCATCCCAGAGTCATATTCTTCATCTCTCTCAGGGTTTTGCTTCATCCATACAATCCATGACTTCTAATTGGAATGATTTGCAGTAACTCACAATAACACACCGGTTTCCTGAGTGTGTTTCCCCCTCCTGACACTTCATAAACTCTTTCTTCTCCGATGTGCTTTTGTGACTTGAGCTAATTATGTGTTTGAAACTGGAGAGTGTGTTTTATTTATATTTTTTATTTCAACCTGTGCAACTACCAAGATGTGGATGTGACCGAAGGAGCAGTCTAGGGAGATAAAAGTAGATATGGTTCAATTACTGTTGCTTTTTTAATAGATCAAGAGAAAGTCATCCTTTTACTTTCAGTCTTTTGAACAGAGTCAAAATTAAGATGCCACGATAACTTAGAAATATCAATATCTCATGGCTGGTTCGCCACTGATAGAAAATATAAAAAGCAATTGCACCTGAGTTGATTTTATTTCTGCAGAACTTTGTAGAATTCTCACTTTGCTTTTACTCATCCTAGCATGATTTTCTTCCAGTCTTGCTAGCTGGAAAGGGCTGAGGTGGTACTTCAGGTAGAATATTGTCGAGTGTCTACACCACTGGGGTAATTAAAAAATGGACACTGCTGCCGATAAGCATGTTGAGAGGCGTGACAAAGGCGAAAACCTGAGTCCCCAAATGCATTATTTTGCACCTGAGCACTGAATTTTCCACTTGAAATCCATTTCCACCAATAAAATTTAGATGAGTCTTATAGGGGAAAAAATGCAGCAGACATGCAGTCAGTATGTTGGAAATTTCTCCTCAACTGACAATTTTTGGACCAGAGGCAGGGCGCACCAGCCATAAGGTGTGTCTGTGAAATACTGCATTTTTTTCCTCCAGTGATAGAGAAAAGATTATGAGTGATGAAAATGTGCTATAAGGTAGAACCTAGCTTAGGACATCCTTGCTATACAGCTCACAAAAAACCAAAATGATTTAAAAAAAAAAAAAAAAAATGAAGAAGAATGAACAAACAAAATCAACCCACCATAAATTGAGAGCACTGAGTTATTTTTGGAAGCCTTGACACAGTTTTGACTTCTTGGTCTGATCTGCTGTGTCTAATAAGCAATAACCTTTGAGGAACTCCTGCTATAGACACCCGGTTAATTTAAGAGTTGAGAGTGTGGTATACAATAAAACATGTTTCCAAAGTGATAGTCTTTTTTTGTCAGAGGCAAGCTTGGTAACTTATCCTCTATTGCCTCTTTTTATTTCTCTTAAAAAATAATTGGGTGGTTTAATCAAAATGTGTGATACTGGAGCCATTCTAGATAAAGACATGTAAAGCAATCTGCTCTCCAACAGCATATTCAGAGCTATCAAATGAGCACTTTTACTTTAATATGTGCTCATCAAATATAGGTTATCTCTTAAAACTAAAGTTAGAGACCATTTTTAAAGTGTATTATGGTGCAGTTTGCACATACAAGATTCAGCATTCTTCAGACAGGTGACTTAAGTCCAAAATAAATAGCAATAGAGATTTACTTCCTCATACTGTGTGACTTGCTGCCATTTGTTTGACTGTGGATGTGCGTACTTAGACATGTTGATCATTAAGAGCTTAAACATGATTTATTAAGTATGGAGAAAGCAGCTGGTGTTAAGACGTAATGAGTGTTGGACTAGGCTTGAATTTGTCATCAAACATTCTAAGCTGGTGTACAAATAGAGATGAAGGTCCTGTTTCATATTTGTATAAGATGATGGAATCAGAGAGGATTTTAAACCCAAATAAGCACATGAGGTACAAAATCCTCTAGAAGAGACTCTTGGTCATCGTGTGTATCTTTAAATGTTTAAAGATTAGGGGTGAGCTGAAAATGAAAACACCTCATTCTCTCTACAGACTAATGGATCTACATAATTAATATATTTTACACTGATCGTTCTGAAACACAGATTCTAGCCAAAAGTACTAATGGAAAATTGCTCCAGAGCAACTTCAAGCACGTTCCACCACGGTTCCTGGAAAACTTACTCCAACACGGACGAATCGGTTCACTGTGGAGTTTTGGATTACCCAATATAAGTGGTCCTTCAGGGGACTGATGTGCTGAGCATAAAAAGCTTCTACTAGTAGTCCCTGTGTGATTAATTTAACCCTGCTTATGGAATCCTTAAATCCTTGTCTCTGTGTAGACTTTTTGGCAGAGATATGACAAATATTTTAGGTTTAATTTATTTCTGGTAAAATTTGGTTTTAGAAATATTTGTGTTCAACATGAAATTATTACAGCAAGGATTTTTTAAAGTTATTTTGATACCCAGTGATGAACACATACACATTTGTCTGGTTTGGAATTTTCATGAGGGGAAAATGGATACAGTTTTTTAAAACCTATGGTGTTTAATTTAATTGCCTTCTTGTGAAGTTAAAAAGTTGAGATAAAACATATTTTTTGATTGGGGGCTCATCTGAGGGAAGCGTTTGAGCTTTGATTTCACCAGGGTATCATTTCATTCAGCAAATATTTAAGGATGACTGTCATATATCGGACATAGGGCTAGGGATGGGTGATGAGCAGATAATATCTTGCTCAGTACTAAATGTCTTCATTTTCCATTTTCTCACCTAAACCCAATTTCTACTTCACAGTCCAGAATGTATCTTCTTAAAAGCATAATTGAACTGTTCTAGTAAGACATTTCTAAGAAAGATGTGCTCTGGGTTCTATCTGTTCATGCTCAGTAAAGGAACAAAAGTGAATCCACTTATTTACTGATGTGATTACTGTCTGGCTGAAATGGAGTGGTTTGAAGGAGGAAGCTAAAAGAGGTCTTACAGTGCTTGTGTTTCATAAGCATTATTAATCACTCCTAGGCATTCTCAGATTTGATAGACTATTCTCATTCTTGCCTGGTCTTGGGGGAGGAAAGTAAGGGAAGCTTCGACAAGACAGAAAATAAAGGAAATAGAAGAATAAACCAAGAGACTATCTAGAAGAACTAAGATTTTTCTCTGGCCATCTAATTAGATCCAACTTGCACTATCTCTTTCCTTGTAGATATTCATTTACTCATCCAATCAATTTATATTCTCTCTCTCTCTCTCTCTCTCTCTCTCTCTCTCTCTCTCTCCACACATATACACAAACACACACACACACGCACACACACCACAGTGGGTATCCACTTTGTGCCAAATAGAGTGCTAGATGCTAGGACACAAGATACATTAATTTCTGAAGTCATGGAACTTCAAATTGACCAGGATTTCTCAGCCTTGTCCCTATCAACATGTTGGCCTGATCATTCATTGATGCCAGGGCCTGTTTTGTGTGTTGTAAGGTGTTTATCAGCGTCCACGGCCTCTACCCACTAGATGTCAGCAGCAACTTCCCCACAAGTTGTGACAACCCAAATTATCTCCAGACAATGACAAATAACCCTTAGTTATTTGACCAAATCTTTTCATCGTATTTCAATTTTTCTTACTTTCAGACATTCTTCTGCATAGTTTGCTCCAGGATTTTTAAGACATTTTCATCAAATATTTTGGTGCACTTGCCTAACAAGGACATGTAAGGCATCTTCAAATCATTTTTACTATTATTATCCCTTCTTTCTCTATAACACTTTACTAACCTCATTTGGCTTACATTATCTCATTTGTTTCCAGCAATCAATAAATGAGGCAATATTGAAATGTGTACAACCTTTTAACTGAGGAGTACATGGATATTAGAATGGTGATATGCCTAAATTCTTGAAACTACTAATGGATGGAATCTGTATTCACACTCACAAGTCCTAACTAAGAAAAATAAAAATACAGTTGTGTTTCTACAAAATTATAATAATGAGAAGAAAAATGGATCTATTCAAAGCACACCTTTTCTCCTTGAGGCTGTTTTGGAAATAAATGGACGGTTGTAGTACTTGAAGACATTAGGAGTCCACAGACTTAACTTATTGCTAGTTACTTATTAGCAAGGTGGTTTGGGGCCATCATCTACTCACAGTCTTAGAGTCTCCACAGTAACCCAAGGAATGTGGAGTGATATATTTAAAATGCCACAAGAAACCTTAGAGATCACTCTAACAGAGTGGATGGAACACAGTTTCCAAGTCAGATGGACGTATTGGATGATTCAGCATCCCAGAAGGAAATGGGTGATATGCTCACACCATCTGACCTCTTGCTAGTGACGATAAAACATTAAAACTTGATTTCTAGATGTCAGAAAATTGAAACCCCAACAGATTAGTTGAGATTCCTAAGACCTTATGGTGAATTTGGTACAGAAGGAAGATAAAAGCAGAACTCAATGTCCTTCTAGCCCAATAAGCTGAATAATCATTCCAAAAGGAGGAAGGCTAATTTGTGGGTCTGGCTCATACCAGAAATGTACATGTTCTGGATTGTTATAGGTCCCTGGGTTTTTGCTTTACTATATCCAAGAATATTTGACGTTAACCATATTTCAGCCTCATTTGAGGCTACAGAAATGTGGGACTCCTTGATGGATCTTGAAAGATGTGGTAAACACGAAAAATTCATTAAAGGCAGTTGGTGGCCATTTGAATAACACTTATCACACTTACTCCTGAGCCTTGAAAAATGCAGGAAAGGAGGTCACATGGTACCTGGGGCCACATCCTTGGTTAGTGATGAGTTGTTACAGAGTTTTCTATGACTAGTGAGATCCTTGATACATTAATCAAGATAAAAGTCTTTCCAAGCATAAAAAAACTGCCCATCAAAAAACTGCCTTCCACCTGCGTTGTCTTAGAGAGCTAGGAATGAAATGAAACAAATCCAAATCCAGGCTCTGCCACTTATGATTATGGATGGTCTTAAGAAATGTATTTGCCCTGTCTGGGTCTCAGTCTCATCTGTAGAGGAAAATAATGAGTCCCCTCTTCAGAGTTATGGAGAGGATTCTTTTAAAGGCAATAAGGGAAAACCCTTTGGAGACCATGCAGACCTAGACAATAGTATTATGTTTCCTTCCCTCTGTAATAAAGTCCATTCTGCTATCACTTTTCTTTCTATGCCCTCAACGAGTGTGTGAGGTTAAGGGAAATGTTTCCCCAGTCTACCAGGAAAATGACTGTAGTTGTGGGATGGATCTAAAGTAGTCTAGAAATGCTTTGATGGGTAATTCCATCTCAGGGGGAGATTTGTGTCCATATTATAAATTGCAAAGTGAGAGTATCTTCACAGAAGAATTAATTCTAATAAAACCAAATCCAGTATGGATAAAGCAATTCTCTGTGACAGCTAACCTTAAGGAATATCTCTTAAATTTCTCTTTTCAGTTTCTTGGAACCCTTTCGCTTGCATCTGTCCAAGCATAATCCATTTCTTGCAATAGGGGGAAGGGATTGACATGACCTCTGACCTCAACCCAACCGATTCTAATACCGTGTAATCTTAATCCTCTCCTCTATCCACACGATCCCAGAAAGCTCCTCTGGCAAACTGACACATCCTGATTTCTCCTCCCTGATGACTGAAGTGCAGGGAAAGTCTCTTACTGCCTGCCCTGGTTTCTTCAATTAGCTCCAATGCAGGAAATTCAAAAGTTCTCATTTCTCATATTTTATTTACTGCAAAGCATCTCCTGCCACATCTGATCAGAAAACTCAGCTCATATGTTTTCTAAGACCATTATCTACTGGCTGTCATCTTTGAGACTGGTGTGGAGGACATCCCCTCCAAACCAGTTTCCCAATATTGTTTTCTTCTCCCTTTTCATTGCCTCTACAGTCTAAGAGGGTGCTTCTCAAACTTTTTTCCTGTGAATCTCTTCAGGAAGACAAGAATGTTTTCTCATTCATTTGTTCATTTATTTATTCATTGCACTGTATTATTGAGTAGCGACTGTGAGCTGGGCACGGTGTTAAGATACAGACTTTACTAAAACAGATAGAGCCCCTACTCTCATAAGACTTACAATCTAATGGCAGGGGTTAATTTTAAAATCCCTCAACTGTGATTCGATTATCACTAGGAGTAAGTACTAAAAGTAAAAGCTAACCCAGTTTGGGTACTAATTATATTGTAGGCATAACTCCAAGTGTTTTAGGCACAGCCCATTAATTTAATCCTCATAACAACCCTTTGAGGGAGTTAGAGAAGAAAAGGATTGGAGCCAATAATATCCTAAAGGCCATGAATTCCTTTAATACATCTAGGAATATTTGGATGAAGGTCACACAGGAAGACAAGGTGCTAAGAGATAACATAGCTTACACTCATGTAGCACTCATTGTGTACCTAGCATTATGGTCTCCAACTCATAGGATTACAACCTTCACAGTAGGTGAAATATGTGTGTGTGTGTGTGTTTGTGTGTGCGTGTGTGTGTATTATCACTCTGTGTTGACAGGGACTTACCGAAGTTACTTTAAGTTAAACTATTCCCATTCTGTTAAATCTGATGGTGCTGAGGATAAATATAAATATATATATATATATCTACATATATATACATATATGTGTGTGTGTGTATATATATACATTATATATATACATACATACATACTGTTAGGCTATTATAGAATATCCCAAACCAAACTTTAAATTTTAGAATGGGATTTTTATGCATTTTACTCCTGATACCTCCTTTTTAATACTGTCTGATTTAAATTTAAGAGCAATTTTATCCTTACTGACTCAAACTTGGAATTCTGCCTACCTAGTTAATTCTACTAGGTAAATATACAAATGTACCTTGAAGAAGTAATATTCCTTTTTTTCATTCTTTTTCTAGTTCACAAGCAATGCTACAATCTAATAATGGAAGTATTAGAGGCATTATGTTAAAAGAGAAAAAATATCAAAACTGGATTAATTATTATGTTAACTCTTCCAGCACAATTACAACACAATATGGTTCCAACTGTAATATATCCATGCCTGGACTTTACAATAGCTTCATTAATTTTCTCGTCTCATAACATTGAGGTTATAATTCATATTACACTGTTCAAACTCTACTTGCAATTATTTCTATAATGAAAGAATGAAATTTTCTACTATTATAATTTGTCACACATTTGTTACACACACACACAGTAGTAAATTATCCCCCAGCTGCATTTGGAATATAAAATTCAGGGAAAAAGTACGAAGTGTCCCAGGATGTCCACCATCCTAGATGGCAAATAGTTAGAAGAAGTAGTACGAGTGGCTTCTAGTGTATGTGGCCCCAAAGTTCTGACAGAGTACATATTTATTGAGAAATATGTCAACGATGGTATAAATTAAGATGGTCAGTTGAAAGAAAATTAGTTCATAAAAAATACAGCATGCTTAAAGGGTGATTTTTTTTTGCCTATTACTGTAAGTTACAAGATGTTGCATTCAAAAAGGATCTTTCTTTGGCCTCATTCTCCAGGTGCTGAAGCTAAGAACTATTGCTAATCATGGGTAAGTTGGTGTCTGTCATGTACAGAAGGGTTGGAGCTAGAAATAAGAGTAGAGGGGTCTGAGTATCAAGTTTCAGTCAATCAAGAATAATAAGATCCAGATACCTGCTGACATCATATCTGTAGTCAATAATGTGGCAATGTACTCTTAGAAAATTGTTAAGAGGGCAGATCTCATATCATGTACTCTTTCTATAATTAAAAAAAATAGAGTAGAGGAACCTGATAGCATTAGAAATAACAGTGATACTTAAAAATTTGCAAACACATTTAAGTTTTTAAAAGCCCTAATAACTGCACTTGTTGGATGAATCACTGAATTTTAGTCCCTTGTGAAAATGTTATTAATGACCAAACCATACTGAATACTCGTGGAGAGTTGGTACAGCCGAACCTACTGAATCTGTCAGTTAAGCTCTATCTTTACTCATATGATTGGTTGTATTAAACCCCAAAAATGTGCCTCAATTTTTCCTCTCATTTTATTATTGAATATATATATATACACATATATATGTGTGTGTATGCATTTATTTTCAAATGATCTCTGTGCCAAAATATCAATTGTTTTATACTGTTTTCATTAAATTGTTTACTCTTAAATCTACCTCAAACACCATGGCTCTGGTCTTTTTACTTTTGCTGTCACTCCACAGTGTCTAAGACATGCTCCTTGGCATGGAGTCGATCCTCAGCATATGTTGAATGAGTAGGTGACAATAATTTAGAATTCCTTCTCCAGTAGGAGCATTCTGTTGCATTAATACCTCTAAGCATCCTTGGGCAGTCTGGCCAGGTGAAAAAAAAAAAAAAATTCATGAAATTGTTTGGAAGAATTTCAGAATGGAAGGAGAGGAATAAGAATTATAGCTCCTCCCCCTCTTTTTTTTCTAGCCCTTACTATGAATCAGACATGGGGCAGAATATGTTAAAATTTTAAATACCTTGAATTCTCCCTCTTTCTGTGAGGTGGGGAGTATTATCCTCATTTTACAGAGGAGAAAATATAAGGATTGATAAGCTTAGAAATGAGTTCAGGAACCTAGAGCTAAGTATTGATGGGCCAAGATGACCCTCAGGTAGACCAGAATCCAAGCCCTATGCTGTTAACCACTGCACATAGTGTTTGCGAAGGAGCATATCTCATTCATGATCAGATCTCGTTTATAATCACTCTGCTCTTCCCCTCAGGTCTTGCTGCTGGTGCCCAGCCCACTGGTGAACTATGCTCCTTCTGACCAATTTCTCTTTGACTTTCTTTTTGTTTTGGATTTTCCCCTATCCCTGAAGTACTTTCCCTCGAATATATACCTACTCAGACTTTCATAGAGATGAAACAAACACAAATACCAGCCAAAAGTATCTGTTAGTGCCTTTCACAGTTGGGAGACCCAGAGAAGTTCCCCTGTCTGCCGCGGGGCCCCTCAACAATAGGCTTCCCTGGACCGTTTCACTGGACGGCCCAGCTGGGTGTTAAAGAGAACTGCTCATAGCCCTGGGCCTATGCTTACTTCTCCCTATACGGAGTCATCACTCTCCCAAGCCAAGAATGTCTTCTCTAGCTTGCCTCAAAGGACCTCTTTGGGAGTTATCTGAGGCTGTGATACATGCTCAGCACCCTCTTGCTTTCCCTTTCCCAAGATAGGAATTAGTTTCCTGATGAACTACTCAGTGCTTTCTCTTTGAGTGAATTCGGAATTCCCAAAGATAGTTTCCAATATCGATTCAGTTCTAAGTAGTTCTTTCAATTCTCATAAGTCTATGATATTGAATTGATATTTCCATATAGAATAATCCTTTTTTATTATTTCATTTGTCTGTTTTAGGGTCCTAACAGGCCATTGTTTTTGCCCTAAAACTTGAGGACATGTTCTGTTCTCACAGAAAAAGCAGAGGAGCATTTTAATGAGCTCTCCTCTGATGTTTCTTGCATCTGCTAAAGTAAATTAGGTCAAAATAAGATTGAAGAGAGCTTCAAGTACTTTAAAATCGAACAAACTGACTTTATTATCTAGAAAACTGGAAGAAATGAAAAGAATCTGCAGAATAAGAAAGTCATTAAACTCCTGTACTTACCAAAGGGTCAAAAGTCTCAGTGGAGCAAATTCTAATTTGAATTACCTAAGAAGGAAGATAAAGGTCACTGGAAGAATTACACAGGCCCACAGAGCTCAAACCATATCATAGACACATTCAATATTTATCCAGGAAGGAGGAAGACTCCACTGGCTCCACTGAACTCCTATCTTGCCCTTGAAAGATTACTTACTCCTGGATGATGCTTTGGATATTACTGATTAACATCAGACGTGATTAATTTGCTATTGATTTACTCCTCTTGCCTTTGTTTACTCCAAATGGTAGATTTCAAGCCACTTCTTAGGAATCATTCTTTCCTTTCAAAATTGTCAGTTACTTTCTTACTTTGTTTCCTCCTAATTCTTGTTATACATATACCTCTTGTAAAACTCAGGGTGTTTAAGGCATTAAAACTGTTTGCTTTTGATATATCATCAAGTAATTGAATTTCATATTAATAAAGTTTCATAAAATCTAAGAAGATTAAGTCTTCCGTGAATTTATATGATTTGCTTAGATGGCACAGCACTTTGCTTTGCTCTTTCTTAATGTTATTTCTTAGAGTTTATGTATCAATTTTTGCTGCATATAAACCAGAAACTGAATGGCTTGAAACCATGCTATTTATAGGGCTCATGAGTCTGTGGGTCAGCATTTTACCTGAGCTCAGCTGGTTTTGATTGGGCTCTCTCATGTATCATCTGTGGTCCTTTTCTGGTTAGAAAGGTGGCTATCTTTCTAGGACTATCTACCTGCCAGCTAGGAAAATGGAAATGGCTATACCAGTTATCTCCTTACCTTCTAGCTATCTACCCTGGATTCACTATCAGTTTCAAGGTTCCAAGAAAATGATCATGGAAGCTACAAGACCCTTTAAGACATAGGTTTGGAATTCATAGGACCTCACTTTCATCAGATTCTTTTGGTCAAAGTAAGTCAGAAGGCCATCTCAGATTTGGAGGTTGGGCAAATATACTCTACCTCTTGAGAGTAACTTCAAAATATCATGGCCATTATGCATTCTATCTAGTACTCAACCACAGTTTTCATAGGTATGCTCCTTAAATCTTGAGTTCAAATTTTTCTCCTCACTCCTAGAAATGCTCAGTTGATTATCCCAGTCTCACATGGACTTAGACTTCTTCAGAACAGGCCTAGTTAGTTGTCTCTCTTTCATCATAACCCATTTCTGACAATAAAACTGTCATCCTCCAGGCACTTAGTTGAAAACCATGTGCTTCTCACATGCTTTCCTCTCTCCATTTTCTTCATAGTAAAAATCACTGAATTCCATGAGAATCCTTCTGAAATATCTCTCTATCTGTCTTCTCCCATCATTCAAGTTTCTCAATTTCCTTACCTCCAATTATTCTTCCATCCAAAACATTAACACATTTTCCCCAACTAATCTTTGCCAATCTCTTTTCTGTCTTACTTCAGAACCTTCCGTGGATCCCCAGGACTCACTACACCAAGTTGACGCCTGTTTGTCAGGTCCTACTTTCTGATTTGACCCCAGTTGTACTTGTCTAGATTTACTTTCACTATCCAGCAATTTGAATTTTCACATCTCAAACAAATAAGACACTTTACTGACCCCAAACAGTATAATTGCTTCTAATTCCTTTATTCACACTATGTTTTTCCATCTTTTTTTTTTGTCTTTTAAATTATAACCCATTTATAGGTGTCAGAGCCCATAGGTAGTTATAACAATTTCTTACCTTGCTTGTTGGTCTTTTATGTATTTAGCCAGCACTATATATTTTTCCATGTCATCATATTTTATCCTAAAGTATCCCAGTATTCATGAGTACTAGTGTTGTCTTCACCTAAGTTTGATATCCTTCAAAGTAAAGAAATATATCGCATCTTCCTTTTGGATTCTCCAGATACAACTGGAGAAGGTATGGGCAAAATAAGTATTTATTGAAAACTTATTACATGAATTATATCTCAAATTTCACTTAGTTTCCTCCTTTGTGAAGATTATCTTCCCCTCGTTTGAGGAACCAGAAAGTCTATGTGACTTATCCAGTTCACAGAGCCTCATACTATGGGCCCCGAATGAAAGTATGTACCTAAACTCTGAATTGATTTAGTATTTTTACATGATTTCTATAGCTTCTTAATTACCTCAAAAATTATTTCTCCTACCCAAATGTAGCAAAATCTTTCAATCCATTTATCCTTGACACCTCCTTCACCCACCAATATCTACCTTAGTGCTAAATCCTGTCAATTTTGCCTCCATTTTATTCTTCAGTCTGTCTATTTCTCTCTACCTCTACTCTTACCCTTGGATAATTACAACTGCCCATAATAGATTTCACTGTTTTTCATTCTTCTGTGGAACATTTTATAGTTTATCATTCCAGTGACATGATTTTCATGCAGGTTAGCTCCCTTGTAAGAAGCAGCTGACTCAAAAAAAAACAACCCATATACTGAATTTTCATATTAAGCTGCTTGGCACATTAGAAATAACAACAACAAAAAAAGGAATTAGATAGGACATATTTCTAAAGGAAGTGATAAATATAAATTGGAAAGAATGGAATCAGAAACCTAACTGGGTGGGGGGACCAGACAGATGTGTAAACCTGGAAAGTGTCTTGGGAATCATTGCCCAAAATAGCTGGTACCTGATTGTAAAGGATGGGTCCTAGAAGTAGGTGTGGATGGGTAGTCTGTTCTTCTCTTCAAGAGGTGTGGTTCTTAACGTGAGGTCCTTGCATCACAGGAATTGATCTACTAGATAACTTTAAGGCATCTCTGGATCTACCAAATCTATATGAAAACGTTTAAACATATGTGAAGACAGGAATTTTTCTGTGGGTGAGCCCACAGCTTTCACAAGCTTCCCAAAGAGTAAACTGAGGTAAAACACAGGGTCACAGATAATCCGCATATCACCCCATCATTGTTTTCCTATCTGACCACTGTCAAATTTACCCCCTAATAAGTTCATCTTCTTCTAACTTTCAAGATGATGCCACATCATAGAATCTTATCATGCAATTGTTAGAACTTTTATTTATCTAATTTGATACATTGTTTCTGTCTCAATTTCTTTATATGTCTTCAACTTTTATGTGGCTGACGTTCCTTTTGACTTCTAGTTCTACTTTTTTCCTTCTAGATTCTTACTTGAACCACTTCTGTTAGACCTCTTCCCCACCCACCACACATACACATAATAACTTTGATGTAAATTTGTTCCTTTCTTCCCTTTTGGAGGGAGGTAAGAAATGTAATTCCATTAATGTAGCACAGTAACACTTAACACCTACCATAGCAGCATTGGATTTGCCCTGGATGGTTGGTCTTTGCCATCATCAAAGAACTTTTTCATTAATCTTTTTTTCCTTATTTTTTTAGCTTACTTCTTTTTAACTTAGACCTGTTTAACTTAGACCCTGGAGGTTTAACTTAGACCCTGGAGGTTTGCTCTATGTGAATATATACTCATTGAGGAGATCATTTCATTTTCAGACATGATGAAACCAAGAGATGGTCCCTGGCCTCAAAGAACTTCCAACCAAACAAAGAAATTAAAGTAATGCATCATACCTTCTTGTAATTCTCAATTTTTAGTTAATTTCTTTCCACATTCTCAGCAGGTCTTACAAATTTTTCCCTAGTTCCTCAAATTCTTAATTGCCTCTTTTCATGTCCAGTCATTATGATTTCACTTCTTCATTTACTAAGATTAGCCTATATAGCAGTCTACAGTTTTTCTCCTTTCCAACCTTAGAGCCCCATATGTTTTTGTTTTGTTTTTTATTTATTTGATATTTAATATCCAATATTTAAATAATATTTATAAATTTGATTTACAAAATAATATAAACCCTTATGTGTAGGTTCACCATTCCCAAAAAATGACAACACACCTTACTCAACACCAGATTACCAAGTCCTCCACTGTCCATTGGACCCCGCCCTCAGTTGACCCCACCCCATTCCCTACTGTTTTGTTGTTCTATTGTTAATGTCCAAGAGTTGGTTGTTTCATCTGTTCTCTGGCTTTGTTTCTTTATATTTCACATATGGGTGAGATCATCTCGTTGCCTTCCTCCCTTTTAAATTTTGAGTTCTTTTACTGCCACCGAAGTTTCCACCCAATCCTCACGCCAGACTGCAGATCACAAAGTGTTTGTATTGATCACGGCATGGGAGCAGCTACTTTCTTCATTCATTTTGGTGGCAGCCACTGCTCCAAACTTATTTCCTTCAGGCATCAAAGACTCAATATCAGTTTTGGAGGCAGGAAGGACCAAGATCATGGGGCGGCCCAGTTGTAGGTCTGGTGAGTGTTCACAGGCAGCAGTTTTCTCTCTGTGTGCATGTTTCTCCTGGGTCATGTAGACGCAAGTTCACAGATTGCCTGGGGTCTACTCATAAGCCTCAGGACCTGCTCTCCCTGGTCCAGCTTTATTTCAGGACCTGTTTTCCTGGTGGGGGTTGGGGGTTGGGGGGCCTGCTCTTGCAGGACCCACTCTCCCCCAGACATCACGAGTCTTTATTTGGTATGTGTTTCGGGAAGACTCTTCTCCTCTCTCTGTGGCTCGGTTTCTTCAAACTGCATCCAGCTCTACTCAATGACCAAGGCAGGCATTTTTTCCCTCAAGTTTACTTAGGGTCTCCATTCTTTTTCTTCTCTTTTCTTTCCTCTTCTTTTCTTTCTTTCTTTCTTTTTTTTTTTTAATATCTGCTGTTCTTTTTAGAAAGCTGTGATTTATATCTAGAGAAGATTTTGTTGTGTCTGTGGAGAGGAGATGAATTCAAGATTGCTAGTCCACCATGTTGGGTGTGTCCCTTCATGCAGTTCTTCTTAGCGCTTATTGTCCCTCATGCTCATTAAACACATTTTTATCTGGTAACTACTACTTGTAAGGCATTTTCTACTTAAATTTCTCGTCCTACACCTTCTAATTTTCTCCTGTCCATGCAATCTCTTCTTTTAGAATTCTGTCACTCTTTTTTTTTTTTAGCATAATTGCCTTTGATTCCCATGAACAAAAAAGAGATAATTCTTCGATTGTATTTTAACCTTGCTAGATGTATTAAAAAGTGGTACAAGTATAATTTGAGACTTAGAAGCTTAAATTTTTAGTAAAAGTCACTCTGTCTTTTAGTTATAAAATCGTTCAATGGCTCCATACTTGCAGTCTCTTCGGCAGTACTGGAGTCGATGAGATGGGATAAAATTTATGTCTGTCCTTATCAGTATGGTCTTCAGGAAGTCTAACAACATTAGTTACCAACAACTAAAACCAATATATTAAACATCAGTTAATTTTATGTATATTATTATTTCTTGATTTTAATCAATATACATTACTGAACGGTGGTGGGATGTTTTTTCTTCTGGTCTAGAAAATAATGTCCTCTACATGGAATGTAAAATCCTTTAGGCTATAGTGATCTTTCATCTCATTAGAACATAATAAAAAAAGGCTGCTGTCTCATAATGAGGCAGAACTAAAAGGCTTTTTAGAGCAATCAATAAAAGATTATTATGAAAGAAAACTTTTGTTGAAGAGTATATATTTTCTTGTAGGTCCTGCAATATTATCATAGTAGAACAGAGTGAGACTTCCTCACTTTAAAAAGTGTTCCTTTCAGGAATTTTTATTAAGATGATTTTTAAAATATCCTTAAAAAATTCCCATGAAAAGTATTCACATGTGTATCCAATTTAAAAACAATTGAATTTTGTTTATACATAATATATCCAGATTGGTTTGTATTATGATCTCAATTTTTAAAAACTTTTAATAATGGAAAATATCAAGTATATATACAGAAATCAATTAATATAATAAGCCTCTCTTCCTAATCATCTGGTTCCAGCAATAATCAAAACATAGCTATTGCTGTTCTTTTTATATTACCAGTCTTAGCTTCTTCTCAGATATCTTATCATTTCTCCCATATATAAATCAGTATGTATCTCCCAAAGATATTAAAAACATAAACACCACAATACTGTATCACACATTTTTAAATTAGCAGTAATTCATGCGATTCAATATCTACACATTTCCAAATACATCATTTATAATCTTATAAATTTTTAGTTTCATTAAATCTGGATTTTTAAATACCTATTATTATTGATATATCTTAAAGATTTCATTCGATAAGTTCCTCTCTCTCAATTCCCCCCTGTCCTAGATTTTCGTAGTTCATCTCGAAAAAACTGGATTTTTTCTCTTGAAGAGATATCTCCAAATAAAACCATGCTGGGAGGTGGGGATATATTGATACTTCAACATATGAATTCAATTCATAATAGGTTACAAAACTGATGATATTCTATTACTCCTTTATTATTAGATGAACAGTTCCATAAAGGGAAACTTCTACTCATGGTCACTTACTAGTAGCGCTTTTAGTGGAAAGCTGAGATAAATGATTGATTCTTCCTTTTTATTTACTATTTTTGAAATAATGTTCACTAGTATCCTCCAACATTGATCAATTTTATTTTTATATTTAGTTCCTTTAATTATAGCTATGAACTCATTGATTCAAATTATCACTCTCTATGTAGCCTTGGATAAATTACTTAACCCCTCTAAAACATGGTTTACCTAATTTTGAAAAGGGGGTGATGTGGGCACCTCCTTTACAGAGTGATGAATTTGCAAAGAGGTATCAGTAAATTACCTAGTGTTTTGATGTAAACTTATTCTGCTAAGCAACAGCAGCAGGTGTTGTTATTATTCTTGGAATTATAATCCAAAAATATTACTTTAAAATATACTTCAAACCATTCATATGGAACTCTAGGATTTGTATATTTTTAAATATGAAAAATATACTATCTTTTAACAGTCTGTTTTAGATCTGCTTCTTTTCTATTACGTAATCAAACAACATAAGGTAGCCAGTTCCTTATTAGAGAGGTAAATCTATGGCAGCACATTGTGCCTGTGTTTAGACAGAGATACCCAGGTCATGAATCAGAATGATGAAAACGACTTCATGTATGTCTTGAAGTATGATCAATATAGAGATGCAGTTTACTAGTGAGCTCAAAAGAGGTAGAACACAGAAAGGCCTTC
The DNA here is from genome assembly GCA_004363575.1 of Solenodon paradoxus. NCBI lineage: Eukaryota > Metazoa > Chordata > Mammalia > Eulipotyphla > Solenodontidae > Solenodon > Solenodon paradoxus. Next base: position 20,326 of record RJWH01005644.1, on the reverse strand, counting down.
AACCCTCTCTCAATGTATAGTTATTTGCATATTTCAAAATTCTTCTAACAATAAGTGGTTCTATGACTAAATTTGAGTTGCTGCCTCTTAGATCATGAGCTTAGATATGATACCTGTTTATACTCATGGCTTGTATTTGGTGAGCCTGAATTATATTTAATATAGTCACATCACACAAAAAATTCAAAAATAAAAAAGATCAACTCCTACTATTCTGTTCATGGGCCCTGAGCTTCACTTTCATTAAAATGAAGCTGTGTTTAAGTTAGAATGAGAGAAATTTCTGTTTAATGACCTTTGTAGTCTAATGTAAAGATAATAATTAAACGTAGTCAACTTATTATGGATCAATATTTTTCCTCAAAAGAATACTGTTATTCTAATTGAGTTAAAAGTATAACTTTTGTTTTATGAATATCAGTACTACACTATTCTATGAGATATTTAAATTTTAAAGATATGTCAAATATGCTGAATTCAAACAGAAGAGAATTCCAGCTCGAGATTTTATTTTCTCTTCAAAGAACATTAGATATAGCATCTAAGACCTAATCTTTTAAAAAAAAAAAATGATGAAATGGTGTTTAAATGTTGTAACTTATTTTCAGTTAGAAAAAAAATCTAATCATTTACATTATTATGAAAGCATGGCTTCTGGCAAGGAATAGTTCATGACAGCATATTCTATGCATATTATTGAACTGTACAACAGTGGCTGTTCCATGAGCTTATCTTGCCCTAATTTTCCTATCAAGCAGAAACATACAGTTAAGATATTTATCATCAGTGATTTTCTTCAGTGCTATAAATGGTGGTTATGGTTGGTAAGAAAATTCAGGAAGTCCTATTACAAATTTACCCCAGAAAAGTATCAGGCTCAAAAAATTGCAACAGGCAAATAATTATTCACAAGAAATGGTATCAGTTCTAGGTGAGAAGTTCTGTTGAATTTTTCTTCTTGTTTACCCCATTATGACAGATATGAGAAATTAGAATTTATTCCTTTAAAAATAATTACTGTCATTGAATCTGATGAAAGATGAGTTACACTTTTAACTCAACTCGTGACTGACACTCTCCTTGAGTAAATCTCCCCATGGTATGTTTTGAAATATTTTTGATGCTAAAGAGTGACTTTGCTAAAATATTCTAATAATTAAGTGGGTTTAAAAAATGCTGCTCTGTATACATGCTCTGTAAATGTTAATGATTTGAAGGTGCTCTTGAAGAAAATTCTAGAAAAGAGTAGTTTTCCTTTGATTTTACATTTTTTTAATCCAAATGAAAGTTGCCACCAGCACAGCCATCTAATGGCAATCCTGAATTTATTTTGATCAAGTTACCCAGAAGTTGTCTAAAATGTAATTTAAAGAACATCTTCTTTTAGTTATAAAAGTTATACATTCTTATTGGAAGTAATGGAAATAATAGAAAAATAATTAAAATAGATTCTGACTCTAAAGACCATTCCTTAATAGAAACAAGTGATAATATTTCAGTGCTACTTCTCTAAACTTTTTCAAGTCTATGAAAAATATATATATGTGCATAAATATGTCCTTTTGCAAAAATGCAGTGCATGTGTATTTGGAAATTTGGGTTTTTTTTAAAAAAAGATTATGAACAAGTTTCTATATAAATATCTATTCTTTCTTACCTATGACATAGTATTCCAATTATTAAATACTTCAAAATACATTTCATTACTCTATAGATTTAATAGGCTTGAAGGTTGCCTCTAATTTATTTTGCTATTTCAACCATGAGTTTCACTGTAAATCTTTATGTCAGAAAATAAAATTCAAGCAAAATTTGCATTTTAATTTGTGGGCAAGTGTTAATTTTAACTCCCTGCATGTAAGACACAGGACTTTTTAGACATGTTTGGAGAAAAGGAAATGACCAGATGCTTCAAGGACTTGACAATGCTGTAACTTCTTGTGGAGTTTGACACAATAACTATTCCCAGCCTTCGGGCTCTTTCCTGCCTCCCATATGGAACCCAGAAAAGCTGAATATTCACTTCCTAATCTTCCACTCGGCTAAAGGTTTCCATGGGCACAGCAGCCATTTTGTGACTATGAGGCAAAGACCATAAAAACCAGAGAGATGTTGACTTAGTCATCAAGACCATTGACCACTAATTCTCAACTTTCTCATTATGTACAAAAAAAACAAATCCTGATTTAAGCTACTATAGGTCAAGCTTTCTGTTAACTGTGACCAAAATTTTGCTGACTGATCCAGTCTCCAGGCTGTAGGTTTCAGAAAATGAAAACAGAAGCTCCATCTTGTGATGTAAGTAATTTTGAGTCCTCCTTCTTCAGGACCTGATCAGAGTTCCTCACTTTGTGGTGTGAAGTACCAGTTCTGTAAGGCTGCTGTTGCCTGGAAATATTTCACACAAATCACACAACAGCTAGAAGAGCAAGGTACCAAATTGTTAACAGTATCATGAAATGTAATGTAACATGGAAGATATTGGAGCTGGTTACAGACACACATAGTTATATACAACGGCAGGAAAAAAAAAAATATATATATATATAGCTCTATAGGGGAAAGCTTTTTGACAATAGTTTTCAGTGCCTCCAAGTAAGATACAATTAAATTGCCTTTCAGGGAACACTTACAGTTTTTATTGTCACAGGAAGGTCCCATCAGAGGAAGTTTTACAGGGTTTTTTACAAAAGTCTTTGGGCACAGAGTGTTGTAGTAACTGTAAACAAATGACCAAGAAGGTGCACAGTCAATTTCCTTTGAAAAATCCAATTGTCAGATGAGACTAAACATTAAAAAGAGAGAAGAAATTAGACAAAGACGAGTAGAAATAGAATATTGAGTTTTAGAGTTATTCGTCAAGCTTCCGGGGGCCTCCTGGGTAGCAAGTGGGCTATGAGGGAAGCCACAGTTAATCAAACATTCTATACTAGAAATATCCTGAAAGTAACTATTCCTCACTTTTGCCAAGCTATTATTGAAGTAATCATCTCCCATAAACAACTGTGTTCCCAGAAATGCTCTTCGAGGGGAATTAAGCATAAATGGTTCATCAGTCCAGGACACATCATAAAAGGAAGGTGGCCAAGACAGGTTAATCAGAATGGGGTATTTATTAACAGATAAGCTCTTGAATGAAGGAGATGCATAAAAATGAGAAACTCACCGGCCCCCTGTGGGTGGCTGCCAATTAGGAAGAGGGAGTTGTGAAGCATAACTGACATAACCTACTCACATTAGACTTTTCACTAGTCCCCTGTTGGCCTGCGATGTTGCAGAGTGGAGGTTTCAGCTAAGACAGAACATATGAGCTGCCACTGGCACCCATTTGGATGATGCTGCTGCGGGCTTTCTCTTATCTATGCTTCATTTGGTCCTCCCTTGGCTTTCTGAGCGTTGATGTGACAGAGACAACCTTAACAAGCCCACAATTGATATTTCTGTCTTAGTCTTTGCATGGTATGCTCCAGCCAAGAAAGATCCCCCTCACAGACTCAGGAGAGTTGGGAAAAAGGAAGACAAACTTTCAAGAAAAGCAGATCCAAGTTTAAACCATGACTACTTCAAATACTAATAAAACATGTGACTTCAGCATTCTATTTAACCTGTTTCCTCATCTGTAAAATAAGGTGTTATGTCTTTACTTCAGGGAGCCATTGAGAGGATTAGATGAGCTCATATAAATAATGAACTTACAGAAGAGACTAGCATAGAGGACCAAGTGTCTTCTTTATTATTACTGTCATCATCATCATCATGATCATCACGACAATGTTTATTATTCTATTCTTTTGCCAAAATTCCAATCACTTTATTCTTTCATTTTCTCTTACCCATTCAGACAGAAATTCATTCACTTGATAAATTTTTGTGAGCTACCAGTGATGTTTCTGCACAAGGATCCAAAGATGACTTAGGCGTGGTCTTATCAGCAAAAGACTTGCCAACTGGGGAAATAAACACCTACTCTCTTCAGCAACTAATCTTGCTCTCTCTCAATCCATACTCCCCACTGCAACCTGTGTGGTCTTTCTGAAATGCAAATAGACTGAGCCCCTCCTCTGCTGAAAACTCAATCTTTGCATGTAAAGAAATATATACTTGGTTATTTAGATGACCAAAATATGTATTTATCATACATATTTGGTGTTCATCCACATTTCTAGGCTCACATCTCCCAAAAGCCAAGACTTTTCTAAGTGTTGAGAGTAGTAAGGATGTATTTCATTTTATCTCACCCTTTAACCTTCAGGGTAGGTAGAAGGGTTGAAGGCTGAGTTCAATGGCCAATGATTTAACTGAGAGTGCCCATTAATTAGTCCAAAAAAGGACATGCTTCAGAGAGTTTCTGGGTTAGTGAATACATGGAGATGTAGGGAGTGGCTCACCTGGAGAGGAAATGGAACTCCATGCTTCTCCCATACCTTTCCCTGTGCATCTCATACGCCTGGCTGTTGGAGTAATATCCTTTTTAATAAATCGATGATCTAGTGAGTAAAATGGTTTCCTGAGTTCTGCATGCCATTCTAGAAAATTAATCAAACCTAAGGAGGATATCCTGGGAAGCTTTTATGTATAGTCATCCAGAAGCACAAGTAATGACATGAGCTTGTGGTGATCACCTGAAATCTGAGTAGGGGTTCTGAAGGGTCAACCTTCAGTTGGTAACCAGTTGGTCAGGAGCACAGGTAACTTCTTGGGTTTGTGACTGGTGTCTGAGGTGGAGGGCTATATTGGTAGGCAGTCCTTTATGATGGAATCTGGTACCATCTCTGGGTAGATAATGTCTAAATTGAATTGAATTCTTTAACGTTTTGCTTATGTCCAAGACTTGCTTATTCATGTGGAATAGCCTCTACGGTCCCCTTTGGAACTGGTTGCAGGGCAATAGCACATTGCCTAAAATCCAGATTTCTTCTCATTGATAAACTATTTCTTAAGGGCCAGATAGTAAATATGTTTGGCATTATGGACCATAAGGATCTCTGTTGTCAATATTCAGCTCTACCATGATTGTATAAAAGCTGTCATAGACCGTGCATAAATGAATAGAAATGACTGGATATGGTCCAGAGGCTATAATTTTCAGATCCCTGAAAAACCATACCTGACACATTCCTGTTTGCCTCTTAAATAGTCATGTCCTTCTTCCCATCTTACATTGTCTGTTCCAGTCATACTAAGGGCACACCCCAAATGTGCCTCACTTGATCACTTAAGTGTCTTTGACTTGTTGCTGTCTCTGCCTAAAGCACTCTTTTTTCCCTCTTACCTGCTTAAATCTGGCATGCTTACCTGGTTTCTTCCTAGCTACTCATTCCTCCAAGCTATTCCTCATGTCCCTTCCACTCCCTTGCAAGAGAGAGGCTATGTTACGGTTACTGCCATCATAGTAAAACACTGAAACGGTATCTGCTTATTCATTTGTCTGTATCTCCAGCTATATAAAAAGTTCTCTGGAGGCAGGGAAGAGAAATATATTTATTTATTTAGCCAATAAGTATTTGTGGAGCACCTACTTTATTTGCAAGGTAGTAGGGATTCTGCACTAAACAAAAACTAGTATATTACCTTTCCTTGGGGAATGGTTAAACTAAGCATAAATAATTGAATATATAATACTAAACCCAGGTTTAACCAGAAAGGAAAAGACCTGGTAAATAGGGCAAAAAGGGTCAATTGTATGGTAAAGGATGGAATTAGAATTTTAATGCTGAGTTTAATGTATTTTACACAGGTATTGGTTTATAATGTTTTGTACCTGAAACATATGTAATGCTATGATATAATGTTTCTTCAATAAAAATTTAAAAAATAAAGCAAAATAAAATGATATGTAAGAAAAACTAGGGAATAATGCGGACCAGGGAGTGTGTGGGCTGGGTTCAGGAGGCCTGCTCTAGACAGGGTAGTCAACAAAAACTTCCCACTTACAAAGGTGCTTAAATTATTCAGAGAAGGCTAGATATATAGATGAAAATGGGGTATGCTAGAAGCTGAGAGGCATGATAGAGGTGGGTAGATAAGTTATCATTTCCTTTATTAATACAACCCTAGGGACCATCGCTAGGCCAGTTAGTGTTTGATAACTATCTTGGGTACATTTCCCAAAAGGGATCCTGAGACAATTTTGACTCAAGAAGTTGATTTGAGAGGTGATGTCAGGAAGCACAATGATGAGTAGGGGAATGAGACAGAAAAAAGAGCAGGCATTGTGGGCAATTGGGCCTCAATCTCAATGGGAATCTGAGAAACTGCACAGAACACACCTCCAGATTTCCCACAAAGGATTAAGGACATATGGGGTGGGTTATCCACCAATTTCCATCCCACAAATTTTGGCAGCTGTCAAGGAATTAGCACCTGGGTATTTTCATTATGTCCCAGTCACAAACTTAGCCCATTTCTGCTATCTAAGAAATCCCTTAGAAGCAGACCTCGTTGTTTGAGGAGAAGCCTTTGGTGTGTATAAGGGCTGTCCCCCTAAAGTTGCAGGTGACCTCCAGGGTAGTCTAAGGAGATATAGACAGGAAATCAACCCCTTCTACTACTAAGTGAATATTTAACTAAGTGAATAAATGAAAGAAAGAATGAGTAATTATACTTGATGGAAGTGGAGTGAGTGAGTGATATGAAATAAGTTAAATGAGTCTCTTGTCCCAGGGGAGAGCCAAAGTCCTGGGTTGGCAGTGAAGCTGGGCACAGTTAATTATGCAGCTTCCTTCCTAATCAAGGCTCAGAGGATTATGTTTATAGCTTGGAATTAACCCTGGTAGGCGTAGTTGCACCATGGAAATTGGCAGATGCTGTAAACCCAAGCTTTATCCTCTGGAGATCTGATTATTAGTATATACAGATCAATGGTAATATAAGTACCAATACTTGTTTTCCAGTCTCGTAATCCCTTTCCCGACAATCTCATTGCTCTCACTTATTTCCTTCAACGCATCTTTCTTCCTTGGATTGAATACCAGATCTGGGAACCCGTCCCCCCACAGACTTCACTACAGACCAAAGATCTCTATGAGATCCATTAATCAGTTTCATTTCCTGTCCTCCTCCAACCTATTGCTTTCATATATGCCTAGAAATTAACCAGAAGGATTAATAGTAGCATTCATTGCTAATCCTTGTGTAGTCAAATTAGTTCCAAGAAAACCTTTGGTATCATTAACTGTGCCAAGATATTCCTGCTGCAGGTGATTTTAGTTTTGGGGTGCTTATTAAGCTACAAAATGCAAAGCAATTCAATTCTCTTTCACATGAGTATTTCTAATCAGACTACATGAAAGGAAAATCTCTACTGGCTAATTTTTTTCCATTTAGAGAGTAATTTTTTTGTTGTTAGGAAGAGTCATAGATCATCCAAGACAGTTGTGAAATGAGAATTCATTGTAGTAGATTTATTTTGGTCTCCTGAACTCAAGGGAAGTGAATAATTGGTCCACTGGTTATGATATTGGTTATCTTAGAATGTGCTAGCGGGGTGAGGTGCCTACTTTGTTTGAGGAGAACTAGAAACTTGAGTAAAGATGTAAACAAAGGTTTTATAATTTCACTTGGCTGGATAGACAGACTTTTGTGCTGGGGTTGTGTCCTCAATATCTAGAAAGGTGAGTAAGTACATTATGTTATCAGAAAGAAAGTAGTGTGGTCTGTGGTTGAACACACGAAGTCTAGAGTTTGAAGAAAATAACACGTGCACACACACACACATAAATATTTTACATCTCTCATGAAGTTGCTTATAGTTGTTAGAGACTCAGCCTCAAATGGAGCTCTTTGTCTTTATTCCTTCCCTATCATCTCTTTCCGTACTCCACATACACTGTTCCTTCACCCTCTTCTCCCTCCTTAGCCTTATGGGACCCACACCATTCCAATATGGCTGCATAACAGTTTTCTTATCTCTTCCATCTCCCAGAATGGAATATTTTCTGTCTTAAGAATCAGCATTAGTCTTGCAAAACCAAGCATCTACAAGACACACAAAACTTGCCCTTGTTTATGTATATATATATATATATATATATATATATATAATGTTTATTATGTATTATGTTTATAGCTTGTTTATAACTTGTTTATAAACCATAGTTTATAGTTTGTAGCTTGTTTATAGCTTATATATATTATATATATAGAGAGAGAGTTACACGCATATGTATATATATATATATATATATATATATATATTAAGGAAAGGTGCAGGCAGGAATGATGGTGAGTAGGCAGACAGGCAGGAAGAGAGAGGATAAAGAAGTGCTTAATTTTATTTATTTAGTTGTTCACATAGATTGTTCCCCCAGATCCAGGACTAGAGCCAAGGTCCTTGGGAATATATGTGAACTGCACTTCTACGGAGGTGGCTGACCTAATGGCTACTCCACCAGGGAGCACCACCCCTTGCTAATATTAATGGCCTCTTGGAGCAAGTTTTCAACTTAAGGAAATCTCTTTCCAACAGCTTACTAGATTCTCCTTCTAAAATCCTCCAGCCATGAATGGTGAAAAGAAGAGGGGGAGAAATTAGGGAGGAGAGAGGGAGGAAGGAAGGAGGACAGGAGGGATGGAGGGAGGCTGGGAGAGAGGTAAAAGCACCCAACCTGCTTGACTACTGAGCTTGCTGGAGAAGTATGGGAACCTGGGGTTACTAAAGCACCATCGTGCATTTCTCAGCAAAGATTGATCCATTTGATAGTCAGCTTCTACCCCAAAGCCAAAAGTCATTCTTCCTGTTGTTCTAGAACTATTAGAAAACACTGAGTCAGGAAGTCTAGAAACCAGGATTCTAGTACCAACTGTGCTTTAGCTATATTGGAGCAAGTGAATTTTCCTCTCTAGTTCTTACTTTCTTCAATAATATAGTAGGATAGAACCGGACTGTTTGTAGCAAACTTAATGTATTATATAAAGATGTTGATTTAGTATGATGCACATCTTAAACCTATATAATGTTATGATGCAATGATCCTTAAATAAATTTTTTATATAAATAGTGCAAAAACAATAGGAAGATAAGGAAGGAGAAAAAATTAGAACATATTTTAATGTTTATTGAGGGTTATGAGCCTGATTATATGCGTTCTCTCAGCTAACATACACAAAACCATATGGAGAAAACACTTTTATTCTCAACCCCTTTCTTCACTCACTGCCCAATTAACCTTCCACTGATAACTTGAACTTACCAAGTTTTTCCTTCTCATCTGTTACCTCTGCCCAAAGCACTCCCCTCTCACCTCCAACCTCACTTTCTGTGTGGCTTTCTCTGATTCATCCTCAAGGTATTAAATGTGATAACCTCAGGTATAACTCCCTTTCTTGAATAGTTTTCCCACAAATAACTTAACACAATTAGTAATTATTTATTTGGATGTTCTTTCTGCTTCTATCTCCCCCATCCAGTATTAAGCTCCATGGTGGGTGAGGTCTTCTTCATCTTTATCTTTTCTTTGACTTTTTTATCTTTCTGTTCTCCACCATTTGGCATATAGTAAGTATGCTCTTAAATATCTGTTGCATGAAACAGCGAATTAATCCTGATGTGGTAGATGCGGGAGGTTTTGGAGAAATAACATGCTTAGTAACAGCCACTATAAATTGGACCCAAGCTCAAGTCTGCCTGACTCTAGTACTGCTCAGCTTGCTGCCTAAAGTGGGATTATAGGACACAGGGGACTATCGGGAGGGATATTGGGAAAGGGATATGGGAAGGGAATTTATGGGAGACTTTCCAAAGTTCCTCCCACTCTACATTGATCTGCAATATTAAGAGAGTTTAGATCCCCCAAAGAGCCTCCTGTGTTCTCTTCCCATAGTCTTGATATATTCTCATTGTGGAACGAGATCTCTGACTGATCTACTCTGAAGAAGTTGATTTCACTCTCCCAAATATGGAATCAACCATGTTTATAATAAGTTATTCACTCAGTAGGATTTGACTCTTCTAGTGTTACAGAGACATTATCTGTTTAATCCTTACCAAACCCATGTAAATTTCATATCAGTCACACAGCATGATTTCCCTTTAATCAGTGATGCCTGTGGGTTAGGCAGAAACTTAACCAAAAGCCCATAGGAATCATATTTAACTCAAGAACAATTTATTATGTGTTCACAGCCCAATAGAAGTTAAAAGAAAAGAATCGTGGTGTATGTGATTTTAATAGTCTTATGTCTTCCACACATCTAACATTTTGAAATAGTTAAATACATAATTATAATTCCATTTTAAGTTCATTACTTATAGTATTAATAATACTTTACTGTATATAAAACACTTAAATATTAGATGAAAAATCAAGGGTAGTCTCTTTATAGTCATTAGGCATATAAATTATTAGTAGGATTTGTCTTCACATCAAATCTAACCTGCTACACTCAAGTACATTTTACTGTTCCAAAGAATTTGTAAAAATGCAATTCTGATACATCTTTAGTATAGGAAAATTAAGCTCCACACATACACAACATTGTTGTCAAGAGGAAATATGATTGCATATGTTAAATGCTGGGCACAATACCTGTCTGGCCCAAGGAGCAGTGGCTACTTGGACAATGCCCCCTTGCCCTTTTTTTCTTTTTTTTTTTAGGAAGGTGCAGGCAGGAAGGTAGAGGAGTGAAAAATATTTTATTTTGCTTTTTTATTTAGTCGTGCATCTTGGTTATTTCCCTAGACCCCAGTTCTCGAACCATGGACCTAGGGCTGTATATAGACTGCACTTCAGTGGACTAAGTCACAAGGCCACCAGGGCACGCCCCTCCTTACCTTTTTATGTACAAATGCTGATTACGCACTCAGGACGTTGTGACTCGGAGAAGCGCAAACTTGCAAATACCACCCAAATCTCTGCAAGCATTGGGAGGGTGCAGTATGAAAATATATTCTTCTTCTCACTTAATTCTCTCGATAATTTGAAAGAGCTAAAGATGATTCCTGTTTACAGGCAAGGAAGTTTGCTCAGGGAAAGGGCTCTCTCCACAGCCATGGCACAGGGCTATCATTCCTTTATTCTTTCTCTTGGAAGAAGTTTTACCAAAGGCACTATCTTGACATGACATAGGGTTTGGGACATTCAGTATTTTATGATGAAATCTCCATTTAAGCACTGAACAATAAATATAGCTTCTTTCTTATCCATACCAATACTAAGAGCTGGAAGAAAACGTATTTGGTCTTGATTAAATCCACACCACAGGCATTAGCAACAGGTTGCCTTCAGCCCTGTGCTGTGTGCATCTTCCTTGGATTGTACAGTAGGTTGATTAGCTTCCCAATGCGCCTCAGATCCTATCAGTCAAGGAAACCAGGAAGAAAAGCAAACAAAGCAAAATAGATTAGCTTTTCTGGATTGTTCAGATACTGGTTCAATGAGACCCATGGTAAAATCAATTTAGCTAGAAATTAAATCTGAATTTCCTATTTTATGGCCTGGAATATCTTACCCAGGACTGTATTTACATCTATTTACTGTAACAACATTTGTTAACATTTGTTGAGTGCTTACTCTGTGCCAGGATTTGTCTAAATGCTTTACACACATTCACCCATATAAACATGTTTTTGATCTTACGTTTTACTACATTGGTTGTTTCCATTTTTAAAATTCTGATTTTAAAAACTAAGAACTTTAAAATTGCCACACACACACAAATGACCCACAAAATATTGCTTTCTTATGAAGGTTTTGTCATTCATCAGCCTTTTCTTATTAAATGGCTAATTGAGACAAATTGTTCTGGACTCTTCCCCCACCGATTAAGACCAAGGCTTTGGGTGTATGGATAATGCTCAATTGTATTCTAAACTTTCTGAATAGACTTGGTGATTTTACCACCTCCATCAGCCTTCTTTCCACAGCAACTGTATGCTTCATATCATGAGCAGCAAAATGATCTGGGGAGTTATTATCAATAGTATTGGACTGATAAAGAAATCAGGGCATGAGAAAATTAAGCAGCCTTTCCTAAAACATGTTCTAAAGCCCATGACCTTAACTCTTACACAATAATTCCTCTCACTATCTATACAAAAAGCAAAAAACAACAACAACAAAAAATAACTTATTAGGGATTCCAAACTACTACTTGTAGTTGAATTTAAAATTGAAATAAATTGGTGTCTCATAGTGTGAGTTAGTAGTAAGTGCTCTTGATTGACTTTCTTTGGAAATGAATAGGAAATTCTTTTGAATTCAACCCAACGTAGAGGGCAATATTAGGCATTTGCTTCCTTCCCATCTCAGGGCATCCCCAACCTTCCAGATGTCTATTCTTTCTTGAAAACTTCTCTGAGTTTCTGGACCTAATTTTCAGTACCTGGTTCCCACAGATTCATGCTCTACACCAGCATAAACTATAACATTAACTGGTAACCAAGTGGCCCTTTTAATAGTTGACTTAGAAAGAGGAACTAACAAGAGATAAAACATCCAAGAAGAGTTTGAGGCAAACAAATACTGGGGTTTTTGTACTCTGAAATATTCCGTGCTAGATACTCCTTGATACTTACTCAACTCTTTAACTCTAGAATTCTCTGACTATGCCTTTTTAAAATACTGTACTATTCTGAAATACAAAACATATTTATTGCAGAAAATACAGATAAGCAGACTGAAGAAAAGAAGGAGACACTTCAAACCTTCTCAGACATTCGTTGTTAACCCCTTGGTACCTTACTTTCCAGATTCTTAAGATAGGAGTTTAATGTCTCTACTTTCCAATGTGTGACAGTTCTACACACATACACACAAGTAGATATTTTGACCTTCTGTTTCATATTTACATCAACAAAATTACTCCAGCTTGCTAGATTATTTTTTCCACACCTAACCTCCCAGCCCTACCATCACCATCTTCCAGCCAGAATCAAATATGATGCCACACTTCAGAAGAACGAAAACTTCACTCACTCGAGAGGCTCCCCTCTTGCTGGTGTATTTCATTAGATCAGCATCATCCTAACAGCTGCCTTTCTTTTGTGTTTTGTTCTTCACAGCTTTTTGCCATCTTTGCATTTGCAACATGCGGTGGCTATTCTGGAGGCCTGCGGCTGAGTGTGGACTGCATCAACAAGACGGAAAGTAACCTCAGCATTGACATAGCGTTTGCTTACCCTTTCAGGTAGGAAATGGTGGTTCATGCTCAGTTACCTCACAGAAAGAACACTTTCTTCTGTTGGTTTTATTTTTTTGGTGGGTGCGGGGGGAAGCAGTGTCCCATGAAACTCCTGAACAAACAAAAAGGATTCTACCTGAGTTCACAAAATGCCCAAACAATTAACATGCTCACCCAACCGCATTCTGGAAGGATGTCCTAGGAGTCATACCTTTAAACCAGAATTAACTCTTGTCCAGCATCAGCAAATGCAGAGTGCTCAATTATACAATCCCTTCCTCCCTTTTCGTATGTCCAATCATAGAGTCACTGAAATTCCAAATTCTCTTTAGAATTACAAGGTCTGCATTGCCTTCTACAAAGTTTTCCAACAAAAGATGTAGTGGAACCTGATGACTTGAAGCATAATCGCTTTAAGGTTTGAAGAGAAGATCACTGAAAATAGAACACCAGTCTGTTTCTCAAACTGAAAGAGAGTAATCAAGACACATATAGACAAGAAACCACTGTACCACTGTCTGGGTTGGATGGGGATGGAGCGAGGGTAATGCTTAATTTCATGCAATTCACGACTAATAGTGCAACTTGAGATGCTTTCCCCTTGAAGCAAACAGCTGCCAGCACTGGGGTTCTCCATCTTCTTGCAAAACATAGTACTGACCCATCTAATGGCAACTGGAGAAGTTAGATAAAAATGTTCATTGTTACCTGTGTGTATACCAGCCTAGTCATTTGAAAGATTTTTACTCGGATTCTAAAACATAGGTGATCAATCACTATTTTTTCCGTAGCAGAACTTTTCTTCCAAACCTTACCTGACTCAGAAGATCGCAAGAATAAACAGATATGAGTCATTGAGGAAGGCAGACTGGGAGAAAATAATTAATAATTAAATTATAAACATAATAAATAAAATAAATACAAATAAAATAATTAAATAACAATTAATCAATCGGTTACTTTTCCTTGGCCCCCTTCCCTGCCTCACACACTGCCCACTTCCTGCTGACCAGCCCTATAACATCTCAGAACCCTGGATATCCTAGAAGCAATTTGAAAACTAAAGAAAGCAAAACATGTCACCACTCTGCTTTTACCACATCTGTATAACATTTACTGTCTAGTGTTAAGGAATCAAAATTAGCCTGTCTCCTCCTGCAGAATGTCTTCATTTTTGTTCCATTTGTGTCCATCTAAGAGACATAAGACCATTCCAAAAAGGCTCAGTTTTACTACAGTTGCAATTTCTAGGGGCTGGGGGTGAGGGCAGAGTTGATGGGATTTCAATAGTAAGTGACCACATCTAGAATGTATGTGGATTATTTTACAGTCATCTGTTTCAGTAGTTAGATTAGCAAGATGTTGGTGACATAAATCATTAAAAAGTTATTTTCACTTATAACTTTATAAGCCAGTACCAATGATTTGATCATGAACTTAGAAATAAAATAAGAACATTCAGCAGCTTCTAGCTGTTCAGTTAATTGCAAACACAGGAAGACAATAAACTTGAATGCCAAGTAATTTAAATAAAAAGTCTGTAAATGATAGATCGAAGGAAGATTCTTAAATTACCATATTATCAGGTGAGATAACATTAATTTATAAAATGTTAGATAATTTAGAAAACATCCATGTACTGCTTCTAAAAATATGACACAGTTTATAACTCCTTTACATGACCACACATATGTTTTTTTGATTCATACTTAGATCAGAAAGAATTTACATTCACTGATATATCGTTTTGCTGTGGGAATAAAAATTTGTCACCTTTTTGATTTGTGAATTAAATGAATAAATTATGTTTAACTGATTTCTACCATAATATGCTAATTGTTATAAAATAGATTTGATAATTTGGTGAGTTCTGGATTCAGTGTTTATAGACCTTCCTTTATGTACAGAACTGTGAAATAGAGTTTCTTACTTTAAGGAATTTAATATATTTAGAGAAAGCCCACTTGAGGAATGTTCGCTAATACTTTTCATTTATGCATGACACATGTCAAATGAAAGACAGTGTAGGTCGCAGCAGAAAATTCAGGGGACTATGGGAACAAAAGTTTCCATGGTAAACTTGGTTTTAAAGATTCAGAGAGATGAATCACTTAATAGATATGAAAATACTTATCGCAAGCCTTGAATGTGTCAAATACTATGCTATGCACTTTCATGTATATTGTATTATATAAGTACTAAACCAACTTTATGAAAGACATTACTATTATTTTGATTGAGAATACTAAACTGATATTTTCACATAGAAAAATCAAACCCAAAGTTTTGGATCTTCTCTATCCTAATATATTTCATATATTATTCTAATTTGAATAAAAATGGATAAAAACAATGTTGAGTCTGTGTGAAGAGCAAAAAATTATGATGGAGTAAAGTGATAAAGTTGGAAAAGCCATTTTTGGCAAGATTTTAAGAGACCTTGAATTCTCAGGTGATTGAATAGGGACAAGTTAAAGAGGATAAAAAGAGAAAAATAAATGGATAGTATGCATTTGGATTTCATCATGCAGAGTTTGAGGTGTTTTCTATCAGGAAGTTTTATACTAAACCAAGACAAGAGAAGTGAAACCTGAAAATGTAGCTCTAATTGTTATGGAATGAAATGTATGTTCTGGAAGAAGAGAGGTCACCAAGAGAGACGGAAAAACAAAAGCCCAGGTCTAAAGGGAGGGGCCTGCCCACAAGTATAAGAAACGAAGTAAAGGAATAACTATCAATGTCAAAAGACCAAGAGCCAAAAAGCATCAGGCGGGACAACCAGGTAATGTAGTTTACACAGAAGGGAAGAAAACTTTCCACTCAGCATGAAGTGGTACCACTTAGGGCTTCAAAAAAGAAGTGAAAATGAAGAAGAGGCCATTGGGTATAATTAATAGTGATTATTAAGAACTTTCGTGAACTATTTTGGTAAAAAAGAAAGCATGACAGGTTTTTGGAAATGTGAGAGAGAATTCAGTGTGTTTTTTCTTAGACAAGATAAGGGCAACATTCTAAAGATTAACCATCTTCCCTTCAGGTAGCATGCA
The DNA here is from genome assembly GCA_004363575.1 of Solenodon paradoxus. Lineage (NCBI taxonomy): Eukaryota > Metazoa > Chordata > Mammalia > Eulipotyphla > Solenodontidae > Solenodon > Solenodon paradoxus. Next base: position 4,160 of record RJWH01005644.1, on the reverse strand, counting down.
ATGATGCTTGTAGAGAAAGTGATCCAGTTTGTTTATGACAAAAGTAGTTCACCTCTTGCTTCTAGAAAGTAATCAACTCGTTTGATGATGGTGACAATCATGTCACTCTTGCTAGATGATAATAAAGGTTTCCAGTGTGTACAAACCTTCCAAACTTTGCAAGCAACTGAATATAGAAAATGACACTTCATAATGAAGAATAATTGGGTCACTTTCATGTCTTGAGGCAACGTGATTATAAAACGCTGAGTTTACTATCAATTTCAGGCATTCTTTTAGATACAAGTTTAGTAATCACTGTTTTAGATAATTATCAATATTGTCATTCATTAATTTAGCCTAGATATTAAAAAATGTAAGCAAGGTATTCATTGTTGAATTATTTTAAATACTGCAAAATTGGAAATAACTTATAGGTCAAAAAGTGGAGACTTGGTTAAATAAATTATGGTCAAATAAAATTCTAGGTAGCCGTTTCCTCACTATAACATTTCCTCATTTCCTCAAATAGCACTTTAAATATATAAAATGTTCTCACCATTATGTTAGGTGACAAATCAAAATGCAAGACTAATTTTGTTTTATTTCATACTTGCTAGCTGCAGCAGATCCGGCTATAGCCTCCCATATCTTCTAGTCCCTCACTATTCCTCCTCTTTTCAGTGAAAGACCTTATGACTGCTAGAGGGCTTTTTCTAGCTATAGCAATTTAAATGCAGGGCATTTAATGTGCAGGGCAGGCAGAGATGCTGGGGAATTCGCGTACAATGAAACAGCTCTCATTCAGTGACAAATGTGAGCTAGAGGATAAATACCCCAATTTCCTCACCACTCGTGTTAAAACTCTAAGGCAAGTTCCAATCCATCTCCTAGAGATACCAGCAGGATAGCTCCCCTCATAATGGAAATCTGGTCAGTCACACACCTCTTACTATCTTATTTCCTTTTCCTATCTCAACTCTTCACTGCCCTATTGGTGTTTTCAGAACAGAATCCTCCAAAAACAAACTACACTAAACTTTTTTTCAATTACATTTATTGAAGGGTCATTGCATTATAACATTATATAGGTTTAAAGTGCAAATCATTGTAGGTCAACAAATCAATAATTATATATAATGCATTAAGTTGACCACCAACAGTCTAATTCTATCCCTCTCCATGTTACTGACCCCTTTTAGTCAACTGACCTTCTGGTAACCACCAATTTTTTTCTAAAGACAAAAAGTCTGTTTTTTGTTTCATTTAGTTCATTTGTTTATAGCACATATGAATCAAATCATATATTGAATTTATCCTTCTGATTTATTTCACTAAGTATAATTTCCTCTAGATCTACCCACCTTTTTGCAAATGTCAGGATTTCACCTATTTTATAGCTACATAATACTCCATATGTCTATGTATCTATCTACATCTATCTATATATATAGATGTATATATATACACTTATCTATCAGTGGGTATATATATACACTTATCTATTAGGTTAAATCCAGCTCTTGGCTATTGTAACTAAAACTGCAATAAAGTTAAAGGTGCAAGTATCTCTTCACATTAGTGCTTTTGTGTTTTGCAGAAATGGGATAACAGATCATATAGAATTTGTATTTTAAACTTTTTGAGGAATTGCCAAAGTCTTTTCCATAATGGTTGCACAAATTTGCACTTTCACCAACAGTGTATAAGATTTCCTTTTCTCACAATAATTTATTATTTCTAATCTTTTGAATAATAGTCATTTTTACAGGTATAAAATGATATATCATTGTTGTTTTGCTTATCAACTATTTTAAATTGAAAGCAAGTTAATCAGAAACTCACATTAACAGTTCAGTTTTTACTTTTCTCCCCCCACATTTTATATTTTTGGTGTCTTGCTGCTTCAAAATTGAGTTTCATCATTTTATCGAAATCCCTTTAGTATTTCTTGCAAGACTGGTTTAGTCATGATGAATTCCTTTAACTTTTGTTTTTCTGGAAAGCTCTTTATTGCTCCTTCAATTCTAGGTGATAACCTAACAGAGTAGAGTATTCTTGTTTGGAAGTCCTCCTCTTTCAGTATTTTGAATATATCCTGTCATTTCTTACTGGCCTAAAAAGTTTCTCCTGAGAAATCTGCAGATAATATTATGGGGATCTCTTTGTATATGATTTGTTTTTCTCTACCTGTTTTCAATATTCTCTCTTTATATTGATTTTTATTATTTTAATTACAATGTGTATTAGTGTGTGTTCGGGTTTATTTTATTTTATTTTTATGGAACTCTTTGAACTTCCTGGATCTGGATGTCTATTTTCTTCCCCAGGTTAGGGAAAGTTCTCAGTTATTACAATTCTTCTATTAAAGTTCTATTCTCTCTTTCCGCTTTTTTCTCCTTCTGGAATCCCTGTGATGTGAATGTTGTTTCTCTTGATGTTATCACAGAAGTGTCTTATGCTATCTTCATTTCTTTTCATTCTTTGTTCTCTTTCTCTTTGCTGGTCTGCTTGGGTGCTTTTTGCTGTTCTCTGTTCTGGCTCACTGATTTAATTACAAGTTCTTCCAGTCTACTGTTGAGCCCCCTCTATTGTGTTTTCTAATTTAGCTGTTCTATTCTTTACCTCTAAGATTTCAATTTGAAATGTTCTCATATTTTCTCTCTTTGTTGTGGATCTTGTTTTGTTTATCCATTGTTTACTTAATTTCACTGCGAATCATCAAGACCGTTGCTTTGAAATCTTCAAGTAGCTTACTTAATTCTATTACATTAGGATTTTTCTCTGGGTCTTTGTTTAGATTCAGGATTTAAAATTCCATCTCTTTATTTTTCTATTTTGGTATCCTCTAGTTATTTCTGTGGATTAGACTAGGCCATCTTTTCCTGTCTTAATGTAACAGTCTTGTGTTAGGATTCAGGTTGTAGAGTATAGGTCTGTGGCAGGAGCTCCTGTTACCAAGGCCGCAGGGCTTTATGCGGTAAGTAAGCAGGCAGGTCAACAGTTGCCCCAGGCAGGGAAGGGGCAGCTTTCTCAGGCTACAAGAATCTCTTATGAACCTCCCTGAAAGAGCTGTCACAGTAGAACTAGAAACTCCATACACTGAGTTTTGCAGAAAGCACTCAGTTTCTTGTGCTAAGGTTGTAGGTTCTGGGTATCTGCTGCTATCCTAGGCAATCACTTCCCTGAGAACCACAAGATTGTGACCAGGCAAGCTCCCTTAGGTACTCAAGCACTTATGATGGAGAAGGGAGTGGAAATTCTAACCTCTGACCCTGTTTTAATGTGGTGTCCCCCAGTATTGATCCTAACTCCAATATGGTACCCACCAGTGTTATTGCCACAGACAAAAGAGCATGTAGAAAGACAACAGCAGCATCTCTGGTCACTGGAAGTTTATTCTTCTTTCTTATTCCTCACACTGAAGTCTTTGCTTCAACAAATGAAAACCCTTTAATTAGATCTATGCACACTTCATCTGCCTGCTCCCGTTGCTCCTTGTCCTGAGATCTCTTCCGCCCCAAATCCTACTTTTATCTAAAGGAAAAACCCTTTTGTTTTCCATACCAGGATGTATGTATTCCATGCTAGAGTATGTTTGCTAGGTGCTGAGTCACCCAGTGTGGAATAAGTCCTTCGGTCCCTGGGAAAGGTTCTGTATCCCTGGAGTCTCTTGCAGGCTTAAGTCACATTGCTGGGAAGTGCTACTTATAAGACCACATCTCTGCTTTTCCTACCCTTTCTGATGTTTTCTATCACTTTTTCTTGTGGAGATGCTCATTTCCCAATTCAGATCTTTTGAAGGCCATAATTCATATCTAAATGTTCTTTTGTTGTGTGTGTGGGGAGGAAGTAAGCTCAAGATCTTGCTGTTTCGGCATCTTGGACATACCACTTAGTGCTAAAAATCTTCATCTCAGGGTCTATGACTAGAAAACCCAACCCAAGACATCAACACTGCTTGAATTATCAACATTGAAGAAAATTATAGAATAATGTCTGACTGAGTGGTTGGATAAATAGAAAAAGGTAGATAAATAATGATAGATCTCTACTTCCTATCTCTCAAAATTATGTTATATTTTTATAAGATTATGTTACCTGGTATACAATTGCTCAGAATACAAGCAACTCACTTGAAAATCAATATCTTTAGTGAAGACCATCTCCCCTGGTGATTT